>JAWPHD010014821.1:0-58889 GCA_037043455.1 Cyrtodaria siliqua
AACAATTAATACAGAGGTGACCATTACTTGTTTTAGATACATATTTCCATGAAATATGAAATGTGTAAGAAAAAAGGTTTAACTTAACGAAATCATAACCACCGGACAGAACATGAACGAAGAAATGGGCAAACGGTCAAGCGACACATTATATCCTTATATAAATTTAATTAAGATGTTAAGATGTTATAAAATGAATAAAGGGTTATGTTTTACCGACCATTACTTTGACAATAACAAATAGGTGAGCTAAATGGCAATACTTACCATATAAGAAAAGGCGCTAAGCTAAAACAAACCAGCACCTCTACATCGAAAAACTAGCGCTTACCTTCAACAAACACTCGCTTTGATAACTGTTACCATCTACAAACCAAATCAGACAAAATACTTGATCTGATCCAACAAATGTATTTGTTGCCGGGGTAGAATATATTCACTGCAAACACACCGTCGCATGCAGAGGGGTAGGACCCCCCACATGCAGAGGGGTAGGACACCCCCTCTCACTCACATCACTAAGAGCAGTGGCAGAAAAACAATAAACGTGGCTCCAGCGTAAATGGAGTGTCTACAATAGCATTTGCAGCAACTCTGCAGTTCAGGGTGAGAAGGTTCTAGGCCCATTCTCCATATGTTATCTCGATGTACATGGAGGATGAGCCTGGCATGTTCATTCCTGTTAGGCGCCATATAACCTTTCATGTGTTGGTGTGCCTTAAAACCCAATTCAATTCAGTATTTTGATGGAATATAAGGCGGTAAAGTAGATATATACACGTTATTGACGTATAAACCGCCTGATATCATCGAATACAGATTTCCACGTCGTAAACTCGATGTGTCACTTGAAAGTCTCGTATATTGGGTAAATGTAAAACACAGACAGGCAGTGTACAGTGTCATCCAGATGGTAAAACCACGATTATTTGCCAAATATGTGTTTCCACATCTACAAACCATCATATGTCTGTCTACAAACTAGCATGTTGATATATCTACAAACTCAAATTCGATTCACACTTTACCTACAGTGATGACTGTACATTCAAGTTTTTAACTTAAAAATCTAAGTAAATTGACGGATATTTCAAGCCAAATACATGATAGAGTTAGGGTTCTTGTCATATAACAGTGTGTAATGATAATAACAAGTGCCAAAGCTTTCCGACAATTCGTTTTTGAAAAAATGAGGAAAAACAAAAACGTTTATAAACAAAGAGGCCCAAGTGGGCCTGTAGACGCTCTACTGGTATGATGTGGTTCAAAAACATAAACATGATAGAGGCCAACCCAAGAAACACGTTTCCTATATATAACTCGATGTAAACGTTGGGTTATCGTGGCGGCCATTTTGAATATTTGACAACAACGAAAAAACAAAACTTTATCGATAGAAGCCAACAACAGGAACGTGTATGATATTTAACTAGACTTGAATAAGTGGTAATATGTTGTTTGATAAATGTCCTTAAATTTGACCTAAGTTTAGCCATGATGGCCATCATGGATGACTGGAGGCTCCAAAAACACAAATCTGAGGGGACTTAACCAAGCTCATTGTGATTAAGTTTCATCAAAATCCTTCAAACGGTTTCAGAGAAGATGTCATTTTTAACTATGTAAACTTTGGGTCGCTGTGGAGGCCATTTTGATTAATCGACGATAACAAAAAACACAAACTTGATAGAGGCCAACCCAAGGAACAGGTTTATGATATTTCTCAATAATGGAATAAGTGGTTTCGGAGATCTCGTTTGAAATTTCTTGAAATTTGACCTAGTTTCAGACATGGCGGCCATCTTGGATGACTGGCGGCTGCGAAAAACATAAATCTGAGAGGGACTATCCCAAATATCGTCGTGATTAAGTTCCATCAAAATCCTTCAAGAGGTTTCAGAGATGTCATTTTTAACCTTTTCCTATATAAATTTGTGTCGCCGTGGTGGCCATTTTGATAATTCAACGATAACGAAAAACACAAACTTGATAGAGGCCAACCCAAGGAACATGTATATGATATTTCACAAGAATGGAATAAGTGGTTTTGGAGGAGATGTCGTTTGAAATTTCCTTAAATTTGACCTAGTTTTAGCCATGGTGGCCATCTTGGATGACTGGCAGCCGCAAAAAAACACAAATCAGAGAGGGACTGTCCCAAAGATCATTGTGATTTAAGTTTCATCAAAATCCTTAAAGCGGTTTCAGAGAAGATGTAATTTTTAATGTTTTCCTATATAACTCTGTGTAAACTTTGGGTCACTGTGGCGGCCGTTTTGATTATTCAACGATAACGAAAAACACAAATTGATAGAGGCCAACCCAAGGAACATGTGTATGATATTTCACTAGTATGGAACAAGTGGGAAAAACACAAACTTGATAGAGGCCAACCCAAGGAACATGTGTATGATATTTCACTAGTATGGAATAAGTGGTTTCGGGGGAGATGTTGCTTGAAATTTGACCTAATTTTAGCCATAGCCTTGGATGACTGACGGCCATGAAAAACACAAATCTGAGAGGGGGCCTCCTAAGTAACATTGTGATAAAGTTTCATCAAAATCCGTCAAGGGGTTTCAGAGAAGATGTCGATTTTATAACATTGCTAACGGACGGACGGCAGACTATGGAATACCGGCGGTGACATGCCAATTGCTCATTGCTAATTGCTTTTTGCTAATTGCTCTTTGCTGATTGTTAATTGCTAATTGCTGATTGCTAATTGCCCTTTGCTGATTGCTCTTTGCTAATTGCCCTTTGCTGATTGCTGATTGCTCTTTGCTAATTGCTGATTGCTCTTTGCTCTTTGCTCTTTGCTAATTGCTCTAATTGCATTCAGGGTTCTACCATCGGAAGCACTCTTGGTAACCATCGGTAGCCGTCGGTAGACGTTGGTTCACCGATTGGCAAGACGTTGGTAACCAATCTTCCCGCGACTCTACACCTGAGGTAGCATCGGTGGCCTCGTTTTAACACACATTCAAAATGGCTTCCAATGCCATAGCCGCAATGGGAAGAGCTGATAGTTTAATGCCAATAAGTCTCCAATTGTTAAGATGTACGAACTTAAAGGGACACATGGCAATGATGATGTTTTATATCAAGCATTAAAATTAGCACCTTCATTTATTACTCCTGTATCATTTTGACTTTCAAAAGGCTTGCATATAATTAAATACTATTTTGAGTTATTGGTGAAATAGTATATACAGTTAGTAATATATAAACACAATTTGCATTGAACTATTCTAATAATTAATATTAATGATTGAACAAATGAAAGTTATGTAGGAAAACTAACGGGACGCCGTGAATTTTAAAGAAATATATCAATATTGCCGTGTGCCCCTTTATTGTCAAGTAAAACACCATTCTATTACTGAAAAAAACGCTAATATTTGGCATTTTCTCTGTGGGTTGCTTAATGCAAAAAATAAAAAAGTTTTATTTTACGAAGGTTCCATTTGCGACAAGATATTATTTTTATTTCTAATTATCACACACGCAAGCATGCATGGGTGTGGTCACGCACGTAGACACGCACGCACACACTCGCGCACGAGCCTCCAGACACGTGCGCACGCACGCACACTCACACACTGAACGACACGTTCAAACACTCTTTTTTTGCGTGGGTGGGGTGTAAAAATCAGAATGAGAAATTGCAGTTATATATACTCGTTCAGATACAAACTAATCAAACTGCTAAACATATTCGTGAATATATATTTTTTTAATGTTCAGATGGATAAAACAGATAGTCGAAGTATATCAAGCTTTTTAAAGATGGGTATAGAGTAAGAAATACTACCAACGGTGACCGATGGCTACACATGGTTACCAAGAGTGCTTTCGGTAACCGATGGTAGAACCCTAAACGCACCGAGCAATTGGCAATTAGAGCAATTAGCAAAGAGCAATTAGGGCAATTAGCAAAGAGCAATCAGCAAAGTTAGCACTTAGCAATGAGCAAAGAGCAATAAGGCAATTAGCAATCAGCAATTAGCAAAGAGCAACCAGCAAAGGGCAATCATCAAAGAGCATTTAGCAAAGTAAGCAATTAGCAATCAGCAAACAGCAATCAGCAATTAGCAATCAGCAATCAGCAATTAGCAAAGAGCAATTAGCAATCAGCAAAGTTGGCAATCAGCAATTAGCAAAGAGCAGCAATCAGCAAAGTTAGCCCCCGGCGCTAGCTCTCTTTTACAAGACACACACCCGTACATTTTGTCTCAGATATCCGCTATTTTTGGCGCTGAATAAATAACACTATCTGACTAAAATTGAATTGTATAACAGCGATTAGCAATTGGCAAAGAGCAATTAACAAAGAGCAATGAGCAATGAGCAAAGAGCAATTGGCATGTCACCGCCGGTATTCCATAGCAGACAGACAGACGGATGAAAAGTGATCGCGTAAGCTCGCCTGGCCAGTAAAGCTAAAAACAGCGACACAATGGAAATTAAAAGACCTGCCAAAATGTATTAAGATCCTATGTGAAATTGTACAGGGAGTGCTAGAAGAAAAATGTTGAGCTATTCGAGACATGGGAAATTTTCGTCTGGCGGACAAGTTTCAGCAATTGACCACTGGGCGAGATTCTCAGAAGAACAGAGGGAGAAGCGAGTAAAAAAATTCTTGGCAAATTTCAGGAAATCTAATCCCAGTCTGGGCATTTCTCGACAGACGGTACACGGAATTCAATGAAAACACACCAACTGCCGGCAGGAAACTACAAGCAAAGAGAAGTCGAGCCGGGAGATCAAGGACGCCATCTGGGACCTGTGTCTCAACTTGAACTTTTTGTATGTGAATAATTTTTGTTTAAATTACTTTATTGAATTTTCTTTTAAAAAACATCTATATAGCTTTAACTAATAGTACACACATTAACCCATATATATATGTATGTATACACTTCTCGTTGAATATATATCTAAACAACGGCACCATTTTCACACATACACTTGGGAACGGACATTACATTCATTGAAATGCCGAACTGAAGGGAGACTGAAACAAAAAAAATTATATAAAAGGGATTGTTTTTAACTTCTTTAGTACTTGATGATTCTTATATGCCCTGGTTTGTATTCCTTTAACCATTATGGATACATTAAAGGAACACATCTACATGTATAACTAGTTTCCTTAAGATAGAATTTAACAAATATATATATATTATTGTATCATGTTGCACATTTGTCTTTTTTTCTTTCCTCATATATTTTCTTTTATTCTTATCTAAGTTAGATAGTCATAGAAGCATAGATACTAATAACAGCAATCTATAGTTATAGCAAGTTTAAAATAATTGCTTATTTTTCTATGATGCCTATGATTATTGTTGAAATATGGACAAATTGTGTAATGTTCATCCCATTTTTTAAGTATTTGATAAACACAGACATGACTCCAGTTCTCTCATTTATAATCAGTATCCTGATTAATATCCACCTGGTAGTGTAAGACTTCCCCTGGTAATCGACCCTGTCATACTATAAGAGCCTAGCCATAGCAGCTATAATTTCTAATACACAGTGCCTCATAAAGCCCCACAAATCACCAAATCACACATTACCTATCAGGAACTTTGAGAACGATTCTAATTAGAAAGTAGACCCAACACTTTAAACTATATGTAATGTTCGTCCCTTGTTGGTAATGTCCGTCCCCTCTTTAGTTTATTTCAGGAATTTCATAATAAATTTGTTTTAGTTCCTGCAGATAAAGCAGCTAATAATGTAATTATTGGTTGACGCTTACATTACGTCAATGTTTTAACTCGGTGCACTACTTTCAAGGCTGGTGTAAAATAAACTGCCTACTATGTACTGGATTCCTAAATTGCATAAAAATCCGTATAAGGCTCACTTTATTTCGAAATCTAGTGCCTGCACCACAACAAACATCTCCAAACTTTTAACTTCTTGTGTTATAGCCGTTAAATATCACATTAAACTATATTGTGATAAAACTTATGAAAACTCTGGGATTAATTTATTACTAACGGCAGTTTAGACAATAATACTATGTGGACTTGCTATGAAGTTTGTGAAGCACGCATCTTCCTATTAGATAATATTTTCTTCAGGTGTGGAACCACCGTTTATAGACAAATTGTTGGTATCCCTATGGGTACGGACTGTGCACCACTTGTCGCAGATTTGTTTTTATTTTGCTATGAAAGAGATTTCATGTTGGGTCTTTCACCAGATACCCAGGCAGATGTTATTGAAGCCTTTAATGACACCTCTCGGCATCTGGATGACATATTAAACATTGACAACCCTTTCTTTCCAATTATGGTTAATGATATTTATCCTAAAGAACTTCAGCTTAACAAAGCGAATATATCTGATAATAACGCTTCTTTTCTTGATTTAGATCTCTCGATTGAAAATGGTGAAATAATTAGCAAAATCTATGACAAGAGAGATGATTTTAATTTTGACATTGTTAATTACCCCCACTTGGATGGGGATGTTCCCCGAGCAACTTCTTATGGGGTGTATGTGTCTCAACTTATTCGTTTTTCAAGAGCTTGTACTCGAGTTGAGGACTTTAATATTCGTAATCTTTGTATAACTAAAAAGCTACTCAATCAGGGTTACAGTTATCATAAACTTCGTAAAACCTTTGCAAAATTTTATTATCGTATTCTTTCCAAATATAAAAGTGATTTAAGGACTCTTCTGCGACAAGGACTATCACAACCTGACTTCTATGGTGATGTGATTTATAAACTTGGTCATGATCACTTTCATACTATCTTTGTTAAACTTGTTAAAAAGTTTATCAAAAGAGGTTATGACCCTATCATTTTGCAACGTACTGCATGCTTGGTGGTGGACCCATTTACAGTTCGCCACTATGCTTTCCTTTAATTGTACGATGACCGGATAGCTGTGGACCCTATGATGACACCTACCTAAAGTCCATTGGTTTATTCTCTTGTTGCTCTGGCTTCTGCCAAGTCATTGAGTACCTTCATTGTGTCTTTCTAGGCTATTGTTTTTTTTATTATATTTACAAGAGCATATTTGTGTTTCACTTATATTGCCTATTGATGCTGCCTTATTGGTTAGAGATTAGATCATGGCGGCGATTTCTTTATTTACACTGTCCTGTTTTAATGGGATGACAGTAGGGTAAGTGTGAGGTTTGGTGCAACTTGAACCGGTTTAAACCCCCCACCCCCACTCCCCCCTCACCCCTCCCAGTGGCCTACTTTGCCACTGACCGTTCCAAGGCGATAGCCCTATTGTCAACCCTTTTGTGTTTGTGATGTCATTTGCATTTATTATTAATTTTGCCTTTTTGTTTGTCTGTTTGCGTGTTTGTTTCTGTGTTTTGTGGTTGACTGTCCTCCTTGAATGCTACTTTCCCTGTCCGATCTTTTTATATTTATTTTTAGTGTAATAGCAATTACAATTATTTATAACAAACCTTAACTTGATTTTCTCATATGCACAAAGTAAACATGTTTATGCTGTTTGTTTTATAAATGTTGATATATAACTGATTTTTAAAAATAAAAACACAGCAAAAAACGCTTAAATATTAATTGAAATGGAAAGTAAATAGTCAGTACCATATATTCTTTTTTTATTTTATACTTTTTATTGTATATAAACACTGTAACTTAAATACCCAACACAAAAGAAATACAAATAAATCGATAAATTAGCTGTTTATTCCAATACAAGTAACACCATTTCTAAAGGGGACAGACATTACAGGGACGGACATTACATATAACCTTTCTTCTTTTGTAAATTATTTTATCAATACAGTACAAATGCTTATTTTTGTATATTAATTATGGAATGTTTATGCATATCTTTGGATTAAGAAGGGGTTTTGTTGTTTCTTCAAATTAACTTTGAAAACAATCAAGGGGGACGGACATTACACGTTGTTTGCCACAAACCAAAAGTTACCAGTTAAATTCTTTCTTTTTTCGCTAAATCTTAATTTCAAGAAAAAAATAAATTAATATTTCACATGATTAGTCTTTTGCTGGACAAAAAATATATTAAAAGTGATAAATACTGTATATTAAATAATGTTTTCGTGTGCTAATATGAAATATGGGTATACACATTATTGAGGCCAATTTACAACGGAAGTATTTTTGTTCAAACTGTCATAAAAATATTATCTTATGGACCATTTTCATGTGCATTACATCAAAATGTTCCTTATAAAAATATATATACATTTATTATAGAACATCTGCTTTAAATGTCATAGAACACTGCTTAAATTGCCACTTCAAATGTCATACAAATGTGATGCTAATTCATTACAGGCAAAATATGCTAATGTTTACAGTTTGAATGTAAATATTTACAACTTAGGATTATCCGATTTTCACGAAATTTGCAGCACATTTGTAAAACATCATGTCTTCAGACATAAAGACATTTGTTGTTAACTAGATCATGATGTAATAAGAGTTCAGGATTAAGCTTGTAAAGTTGGCCCATTTACTGTGCAGCAGGCCATAAATGATTTTTTGATATCAATGGTTCGATTTTTTTGTATCAATAATTCCATTTTTTTATATCAATAAATATACTTTATTTATTGATATGAATAATTCGATTTTTTGATATCAACTAACAGTGCCAAACTAATAGAAGCTCCCTGACATCCGGGCATTCCAGGCTAGCGAACAACGGCAGGCACAATACAAGAAAATGTGGAACTGAACTGTATTGATATCAATTTTTTTGATATCCATCAATGATTTATTGATATAAAAAAAAAATCGAATTATGGATATAAAAAAACACACCAATAAATAGTAAAACGGCACCCCGTACTTGTGACCCCACCTTTTCTGGTGATTTTTCAAGTGGAAAATTATAAGAACATTACACTGCTGCCGCAAATCATTAATATTAACATTGGTGTCTGTGGGGGAAAATAATTAGTAGTTTCATACCTTCTGTCAAATAGATAACGTGATAAGGATTTCTCCCCGACTTTTAGACCGGATATAGAAGTGTACAGACCGAAAGTAGGTAAGCCTAGCTTTTATATTGCTCGTCTTATAATGACACTCGATATATATATATGTCTAGCTTATACTTTTAATTCTATTTTATATGTCGTGCTAATAATTATTGTTTGTTATGAATATTGTAATATGGGTCAATGATGTTTCGAACCGGAAGTTAATAGCGGCCTTTAACCTCTTCGTACATACTTTGCTCACTCCTCTGATTTAAGTATAAGGAGATAGGGAATTCGTTGGGCATTTATCAGTAAACCGTTTGGTTGTGATGGGCATTATTCCAAATTCCTGTATCTCATTTCTTACTACCAAGCACTAATTAATTATGTGCCCATTTACTACTAGTATACCGCTAACATCATGATAACAATTTCATGAAATGAATGAAATAGGATGAGAAACAATCATTCGCTTCATCAGTGATTGAAGCAGATTATTATAATAGGAGGCGGACACTCTACCTCACCACCTCACCACCACAAAAGCTTGTTCTATGGTTAGAAATAGTGTTGTCACTTAAGACCTATCTATTTATATACACCCACCGACAGGTAATAGTAACTTGACAGGCCTAAATATAAAGGAATCACGTCTGTAACGGTACGGTACTTCTATTTAAAGTACTATAAATTCCCATTTAAACACCCTCAGGGGCCATGCATCATGTACATGCATATCGCAAAAGGGGGTGTTTATAGGGTGCTATTTTTTAACAAGAAAACCAAATTTGTAATTAGGTATTAACAAAATATGAAAATGCTAGCAAACATCTATTAGTTACATCATGTATGTAGGACTATGGTTACATTAAAAAAAAAAAAGAAGAAATATTATACTTCGAAAATGCTTAATATAGCAAGTACATTTTCTTTAAGCAAATTGGAGTGGGGTAGGTGGAGCAGGCATTTATAAGAGGGGATGGACGTTTAATTATTTTAATTTAAACAATATTTTATCCAAGTAATAAATGGGATTGGACAACAGGCAATGCCTATGTAAGACCTCTCCCGTATCAAGGTACGTATAAACAATACATTCACATCAAACATAACAATGATTAACATGTGGAATTGTAGTACAGTTTGCATATATTGGTTTGACAATTAATTTAGAATCTTTATCACGTGTATCGTGTTTGTTTAGTATTAACATTTTGTACTAGCTGTCAGAAAGAATTTTAAGTGAAAATGGAATAAACAGAAAGAAAATCATAATGGAAACCAGTAAGAAATATATATAAAAGCATATCGATTATTGCAAAATATAATGGTTTAAGTATGAGTTTCTGTAACCAATAGTAAATCTTGGAATTTTAAGATAATTGAGAACAAACAAACAAACGATAAAAGAAAAAAATATAATAAAAGGAAGAAAGATGATAAATTTCATCTAGCATTGTGACAAAACATATTTGAAAATACATACACATGCATACATCTATAATTCTATGAAAATCTTCTGGTACACTTGATATATTTGTGGACGATAAGTACAATTTCTGAGTTTGTATTATCGTCTAGATTGGAACTGCCATTCAGTATCCATTCAGTATCAAGTCAATGTTGATATGCGTGACATCAACAAGATTGGCTAGGGTATCATTAGTAAGTCATTTCTACTTTGGTTATACAGTGGGCAGTTGAAAAAGAAATGAGTATTGTCCTCAAGTGGATACTGTTGTATCTGTCAAGAAATGGTCAAATAAATTAATTGTCAAAGGATGATGTTTTTATTTCTATTTCCTATATTATAGTGCTATCGACTGTTAGTCCTATATTCAATAGCCTTAAGTTTTTGCTTAAATTGTTCAACAGATGATGCATTTTTGCGTCTAACAGTAAAGCATTCAACAATTTAATTGTACTCGGTAGAAAGCTGTTGTAATATGATGTTGTACGACAAAGAGGGAGACGTAAGTTTAATCCTGAAGTTCGAAGGTTATAATTATTGTTTACGGGTAAGTATGGCTGGATTAAGTTATACACGTAATCTGGACTTATGCCTTGAATTATTTTGTAAATAGTTACAAGTTTATGATCTTTTTTATTTTTTGCTAATGTTTCTAAGTTCATATCAGTATATAAGCATGATCTAGAGAAATTGCACCTGAGGCTTGTTATTATTCATGCTGCTTCAGCTTGGATGCTCCCCACCATCGACGAAACTTGGCAGGAAGCATCGGTAAGATGTCTAGTTATCTAGTTGTGCAAATTGCTGTATATCAATGAAATCTTGGACGAGTTTGAAAACCAGCTAGATCTTGTTAGAACGACAGAGTTATGGCCCTTGATTTATTGAAAAATGCTATATTGTATTTTCCTTTGTTAAATCTGTAGCTACTTAATTTTTTATCTGATCTTTACCAAATTTGTTTAGAATGTTAATATTAATAATAGCTTATACAACTTCCCCGGTTCGTATCCATCCATATACTCCCTCCCATCACACACACACACACACACACACTCACCACCCCCACCACCCCCACCCCAACAACCCATTTTTATGAAATTTCATTCATGGAAGAAAGTGGGACAATTAAAAAATACACATGCCAGACTAGACACAACAGACTTATTGCCCTCTTGTTATATATTATCAGCCAACCAAGGTGACCCTGGTGTCAAATTTTGCCCCGCCTTATGGGTCACAGTTTTTACACAAGACTTATATAGGGAAAAACTTCAAAAATCTTCTTCTCTGAAACTATAAGAGCCAAAGGTTTAATATTTTGTATTTAATTTTGCCCCGCCTTATGGGTCACAGTTTTTACACAAGACTTATATAGGGAAAAACTTCAAAAATCTTCTTCTCTGAAACTATAAGAGCCAAAGGTTTAATATTTTGTATTTACCATTAGCTTATTGTCCTTTACCAAGTTTGTTCAAATGGTGACCTACTGTCGTCCCAGTGGTTATTTTGTTTTTAATATTTTGCAATTCTTAAAATCCCAAAGGGGGCTTAATGCAGACTATTTTATTTGATGATAGCTTGAGTTGTCTCAAATAGTATAAACATTAACAAACATAAGGACTTAGCCAGTCTAATAGTGACCCTGTGTTTGAAGTTCCATGTCAGCAACCAAAGTTCAGGGTCACAGTAATCTTAAACTTGACCTCCAGTTCTACTTCTTGCATCTTTATATAATTACATTGAACATTGAATACATTCTCTTTGGGTTTACCAAACTGCCTATCAATACATGTTTAAAGTTCAATGTCAAGGTCACAATGTACGAAAACTAGACTTTTAAAAACGATTTTTACATACTGACCAATCATCGGAGCGGTAGATCAGCTGAGTTTTGGAATATTTTGTTTAAATACGTTTTTTTACAAATACATTGTGCTCTAATTTTTATGCTCATTGAAATTTTTGGATGAGCATAATTATAGTCCCCGCTTTGTCCGTCCGTCCGTCCGTCCGTCCTGTCCGTCCCACTTTTGTCCGGAGAATAATGTCAAAACTACTGATGGGACTACAATGAAACTTCACACATTGATAGGGTGCAATGAGAGGAAGTGCAGAATGCAAGAGCCGTAACTTTGTCTTCATTCAAATTAGAGTTATTGCCCTTTGAAAGTAGGTTTATACTTAGAATTTTTGTCCGGAGCATAACTTCAAAACTACTGACGGGACTACAATGAAACTTCACACAATGATAGAGGACAATGAGAGGAAATGCAGAGTGCTCGAACCATAACTCTGTCTTCATTCAAATAGAGTTATTGTCCTTTGTAATTTTATACTTTAAATTCTTGTCCGGAGCATTTGTCAAAAACTACTAATGGAACTGCAAATTGAAAACTGCTGGGTGATACCATGTGATAACTTAAGGATACATTCCATTGGTTCTAACGATTTCTTCTCTTTTTTTTAAATTGTGAGTATCATTACTCCTCGAGTTAATACACTTTTAAAGATCATATTCACATGACGAAAACAGGAAATATGACTGATTAACGGCTATAAAAACAGCCCCAAAAACAAACACTGAGATTTGAAGGTGCTATCAGGTGATAGACAGTGGAACTTAAATGATTATGTTCAATTGATTTTAGGCTGAAAATATCTGCGTTGTATGGTATCATGTTTTTTATATCGCTGCGACGCATTTAATTTAATAGACAGTGCATTTAATAGACTGCATGAAAATAATGAAATATTACAGCTATGTCATGTTCTATGTGTTTTTATAATATTGAGTTCACTTGTGTGCTCATCGATCATAATTATTGATATAAATTGGTCAATATGTAAGCTGTAAGGTGGCTTGTATATTAGTAATCGATCAGTGGTAAACTTCACGGTGACCTTTAAAGGTACTATAGGTAACAAATCATAGGCGTAGCCAGGTTTTCAAAATGTATACGCACACCGAAAAAATACATTTGGGGGAGGGTGTGGGAGGGGGTACCCCCTTCCGCTGGTGGGGGTCCGGGAAAAAAATAAAATAAGGAAATTGTGCATTCTGGAGCATTCTGAGGCGTATTGTGCGTATAGGGCGCTACGCCCTTGCATATGCCGGTCAGAGCCAACTTATATAATTTAAGACGTATGTTCTTATATCTGATATGATTGTATGAATATACCATACACAAAGAAGCAAATAGGACTCAAATTACTGCAAATTCCTTGGCTATCTCTTTTTTATATTCTGACAATTTAAAGCAGAACTCAGGCTGAAGACACATTATTTGTTTATGCATTTCTAACTAAATTCTTAAATATTATCATGGGTATGTAGGTCTATAATATTATTCAGGTTCAGATTTCAAATATTGTCTATAGATCCCGTTAAAGGGACGCATGACAATCTTGAGTAATTTATCGTGCGTAGAAATTACGACCTCGATTTTAGTAGCTTTAATCTCACACCTTTATTATCTCCACTGAAATCTCAGGACCTAGAGACAAAATGAAAGCAGAAAATAAATTTAGTTTTAGCTCACCGAAGGCTCAAAGGTGTATTTGGATCACTCTTTGTCCGTCGTTTGTGCGTCGTCTGACGTTAACTTTTGCTTCAAACGACTTCTCCTCAGAAACCGCTTTGCCAATTTTGACCAAATTTCAAATGGATGATTCTGAGGTCAATGCCTTTCAAAATTATACAAATTAGGACAATGCAAAGTCCAAGATGGCCACCATTACCATATATGGTCAAAACCTTAAAACTTTTTCTCTAGAACCACTGAACAGATTTCGATAGTTTTTCTTTTAATATTAATGATCGCCAACCCATAGACTATAACAATTTATACAAATGAAGTCCCTGGGGTCAAAATGGCTTTTTCAGCACATGTTTTTTTCAACACATGTTTTTTGCTCCTCGACCATTTGTAAATCGTTATCAAATTGGTACACCCTTTCATCAGACTGGACATTTTCACTTTGCATCCAAAAGCATCATGTCATCAAAGGAATCAACTGAGAAAAAATCTTTATTGCATATTGAATCAATCTGGAGATATTGATTAAAAGGATAAGGTGCTATCTGCTTTACATAAAAGTAGTGTGCGGTAAAAGGAGTTATGTGTATACAACATTGCGGTAAAAGGGGCCATTTGACAAATAGCACCTTTTCCCCCAAATTGTTACCTCAAAACATTTGGTTTAAAACATGATAAATGGGGCTAAGTGGCAAATAGCTCCTTATTCCTGTAAGCATTTATTTACATCTTGTGTATTGCTAATAACCAGGATAATTGGTGTGGACAGATTTGATATCACAGTAACTGTTCTGGTATGATGACATTATTCTGTGTTAATCTTGCATTTATACAGAGATTTTTCAGTGTGAAACACGCTCAATTAAAACAAAACAAAAACATAGATGGAAATATTAGGGTAAGTTTGTTCATTTAAATCAACTTACTGAAGGCTAAAAGGAAGAAGAACATTGATGGAACCGAAAAGGCCAACGTTACTCTGCGAAATTTTCTAGAACTGTGCATGAACAATTCTTGAACTGTTCTGGATAGATTGTTCAAGAACTGTTCTTGAACTGTACCTAATCTGTTCTGGTACAGTTCTAGAGCAGTACGTGAACGTTAAATGAGACAAATTTTCTAGAACGTATGTTCAAGAACAGTTCTAGAATTTATGTTTAAGAACAGTTCTTGAACTATCTGTACTGGAACTGTTCTAGAACTGTTACAGAACGATCTGTACTGGAACTGTTCTAGAACAGTTCTAGAACTATCTGTACTGGAACTGTTTTTGAACATAACCCAAGACTAGAAATTTTGTCTCATTTAACGTTCATGCACAGTTCCAGAACTGCTCAAGAACAGATGAAGCACAGTTCTAGAACTATCTGTACTGGAACTGTTTAAGAACTGTTCCAGAACGATCTGTACTGGAAGTGTTCTAGAACAGTTCTAGAACTATACTGGAACTGTTCTTGAACAGTTCAAGTAAGATAGTTCTAGAACTGTTCTTGAACATAAGTTCAAGAAATTTTGTCTCATCTAACTCAAGAACAGATGAAGCACAGTTCAAGAATAGTTCTTGAACAATCTATCCAGAACAGTTCCTGCACAGTTCCAGAACTCCCTTGGCCACTAATTTAACCTACATAACAGTTAAAGAACAATTCAATAATTGAACCTTCAGAATGCCTGGTCATACTTGGTGAAATGTTACATATGATACTGAAATGAAATGATATCTGCAGTGCTGAATACCATTTTTCTGTCAGCAACAAAAAAAGAAAGTCAATCCGCGAAAACACATGACAATAGGGGTTTCATTTTAAAATACTGTTTCTAAAGACTACATTTAGAAATTTCATCTTTCAAATACAACTATTAAATGTATAAGATGTTTTGACACAATAAGTAATGAAAGTATTATCACAAAACACTTACATTTAATCATTAAATGATGCAAGCACAATCTTCAGTTGGACTGCCATTTTACCGCCAAAAATTCAAAAGAATGGCGTCTGCATTTTATTTGCAATTTTGTCAGAATCACTCAGGTGTCATATATTCTTTACCTACTTAAATGAAGACATGGGCTTTTAATATTAAACTGTTCATGCAATAATGTCATTATCATATATTTGTTTGTTAATAGTAGTATAGATTTGTTTAATTAATGAAGATGAACACCTGCGAAACATGTTCTTAATATGTTCTTAAACATTGAACATTTTCAAGAACTATTGAAGAACATTTCAAGAACTGTAATTTTTCTTATAACCTAATACTGTGCTGATGAGCCGTTAAACAACATTCATAAACATTCAGTTTGTTATGGATAAACCTGTTCTGGAAATGGTGTAATAAATTATGTTGTTTTGTGGAAATACTCAAAAGATTTGAAACTATTGAACTTTAATTTAATCAACACAAAATTTAAGTGCTACAAAATATTTGAATTGAATTGAATTGAACGTCTTTATTTATCGAGGGTGACCCAATTAGTTTATACTATATACTAATCTAAATGTCTTTTTATACCAAGTTTATGGATAATTGTTTTCATGTCCCAGCAAAAGCCATCTATGTATACTTGGGGTGTGTTCAAGCTACTTAAAACAAAGAAATTTCATATTTCAGTTTAATACCTGTGCCTGTCAGCATTACAAAAATAATGCCTTTTTCAAACGCTGTATCAGTAAGTAGTGTGACTAATAATGGAAGATCACAATAGTTTATTAGGTGGTTAATATTGTGACTAATGCTTACTAATTTAATGTATATTTACATTTGCACAGATGTAATCGATTTGTAACGACATTCCTATTAAGATAACATATTTGTAGATATTTTAAGCACATCTTAATTACATTTCCTATTTGTAGCATGGTCACAGACACTTCTCTTTGTTCAGACACATGTGTAAATCGTTTAATTCAAAATAAGACCTGTCAGAATAACTGTGAGAATAACAGTGAGTATAACTGTTAGAATAACTGAAATAGAGCTGAAATGGACATGCCCATCTCGATGTTTAAATGAACCAACTCAATGAAACCATACTCTATCTATTACTTAAAGGAATTTAGTTCACATTTTATAGAACATTTGAAGAACTTTAAATAGAGAAGATGTTCTAAAACTGTTCTTAAACAATTTCAAGAACAAATGAAGAACAGTTAAGGAACTTCAAGGGTTTAAATTGTTCTTAATTAGTGCTTAACACTTAAAGTTTAAGAACACTTAAGAGTTGAGAACTAATTAAGAACGGTTTAAGAACCCTTGAAGTTCCTGAACGGTTCTTCATTTGTTCTTCAAATTGTTCAAGAACATTTTTAGAACATTTGCTCTATTTAAAGGTTCTTGAACTGTTCTAAACTTGTTCAAGAACCCTTCAAGAATATCTTAAGAAAAATTCAACTTCTTGAAATGATCTTCAATAGTTCTTCTAGAACAATGAATCAAGAACAGTTCAGGAACTGTTCTTAATGTTCTAGAACTGTTCATGAACTGTTCTTGAGTATAAGAACAGAGTTTCGCAGGGGTTTTGAGTAGAAAGATGCAATCTGTCAAAGATCATATCCGTCAAACACATATCAATCGGCTGGATCAACTACTTGCCAGTAATGTACTGAAACGTGTGCCTGTCCGTGCTGACGGAAATTGCTTTTTCGCAGCAATTGCTAAATGTGTAAAATTTAATTATTCAATTTTGTCACACATTGATGCATTTAGAAATTCAGTGTGTGACTTAATGATGGAAAACATTGCAAGAAGACTGTATTTTCCCTGTATTTTTTCGACTTGGTGTTGCTTTCGAAACTATGTCACATATAAAACACCTCTGCCTTTCCCCAAGATGACTCGTACCTACTAGTTTTTGCTTCAAGAATAAAATGTTTTCACAAATTTTGTTTGCAGCAAAAGGGGCTATGTGTCAAATAGCACCTTTTACTCCAATTTTTCTTTGAAAATTGGTCCGTGGAAAAAGGCGCTATGTACAAAATTGATTATATTGATTGAACTATTGGTTTATTATTGGTTAAAATATGATTAATAAATAGTAGAAATATAATCCCAAATATGTGCTTAGTTTCGTTTTTTAGAATAAAAATCCTGATTTTTCACAAGTCCTTAAACCTTTAAACGCGATTTTCTCGAAATAATGAAAAATGCACATAGCACCTTTTACCTCTAAGGGGGCGATATAGCGACACAGCCAAATCTTTATTATTGAGGATTCTGAAAAACTTGGAAAAGGGTGAAAGAATTATCAAAATCGGAGGATAAAGAAGATATGATCATTTGAAATGGATATGGAAGCCGCCATTTTTACAGCTACGATATCACAGTTCTAAATGACCATACATGGCATATCGATAAATATGAATATTTTCTCATTTTTAGGGGAACAATTTAAGAAACTGTATGAAAAATATGTATAACTAATGGCAATAATGCTTTATATGATCAGTTAAGGAGTTTGCATTCATTTGCAGTGATTTCCTTTGCTTTAAATGATATTTATCAATATTCCATATATGGTCATATCATCATAGTGGAACTATGACATCATAGTTTTCAAAATGGCGGCTCCCATATCCATTTTAGAACAACCTTCAAATGGTCATATCTTTTTTGTTTATCAACCGATTTTGATAATTATCCGATTTTGTAATCACCTTTTTGCAAGATTTTCAGAGCTCTCAATAAAAGAGCTTGTTTGGCTGTGTCGCTACATTCCCTTTAAGTATAGAATGAAGTTTTGGAGCTTTTTAGCCGATGAAAGACACTAGTCTGGAATTTTGGAAATGTTCATAGTTTGTAATGAAGGGTTAGGAGTGATTAATTTGCTCTTTTTCTTTATAGCTGTATTAGAGCTAACTCTTCTAAGAAATCGCTATTTCTCCCCCAGAAACATTCTTCATGTTATTTATTTTGTCAGCTGGCAATATACGGACACAAACAGGTCAATATTTGATGTGTTCATGTTGATATGTAGCTTATATAGGCAAGATATGTTGAAAAACCTTGGTGGCGACGATAAAGTTGAGAAAAAAATGCAAAGTTTGAACGGGCTAAAAGTTCTTGGCATCAAATTAGGCATCTTTCGAGAACAATTTTGGATCGTGTGCGAAGCTAAAACATAACAACATGGAACTGCATTCCCGATTTTTTCATATCAAGGCAAATAAAGAAAATAACAAAGAAATAGCAAAGAATACCAACTTTGTTTACCTTTATTTTTGGCACTGGAAATACCTCGGAAGTGGCGATGGAGCGCTTTTGCTGCATGCATATACCTCCAAACGGAGGTAGCTCCACTGATTACCAGCCGTGATATATGTGCTTTAGGTGCTATTGTGTTATTTAAATTGCAATCTTGCCTGTTACTGTATGTCGGTCAATAGCTATTCATAACTAATCAGGCAAGTTCCTGGGGCTAATTTAGGTATACGCACCATTGATTTTTGGATTTACAAATGTGCCTAACCCCACTATACCTTCAGTTTTTATTGCATTTTTAGCCTTTTTTTTAACTTATTTAATAGCCTGTATGCACGTGCGTACGTGCGTATGCCCAGGTACGCCCCTACTAATGTTTGTGTTTATATGCCATACTAACTTTAAATAAATTTTGTATCTGTAACTCGTCTCATAAAAAAGAGCATAAGCAGAACTGGCAGAAGTAACCACTGATATGCATTTAGCTCGACTATTCGAAGAATAAGAGAGCTTATGTAATCACCCCGGCGTCGGCGTCCCACATCAAGGTTTGAGTGTAAGCCGTGTTTACAAGTCTATGTCATTTCTTATCCTAGCACAACCAAATTTGGCCATGGGCTTCCTTATAGCATTATCTTAAGGACTGTGTAAGCAATTCGGGATTCTGTAACACGTGGGCTCCCATGGAACCCAAATTCTGATAAAATGTGTCCCATTTCACATCAAATTTTACGTGTAAGCTGTGTTTACAAGTCTATATCTCTTACATTTCTTATCCTAGCTCTTAATTAGGTCATGTTGGCCTTTTTGTATAGGAAAATCTTTCTTGTCGTTTGCCTGATCAGTTTTGCCTTGACGAAAAAACAATAACGTGATCCGACTTTCCTATGGGGTGTAGTCCTTTAATCCTATTGACAGGTGTAGGATTATTTGTCAGAAACAAGTATAATGTTGTGTCTTGGCATGTTGGGAGATAGACAGTGGTCTCGACTTTTGGGTGTTAATTTTGGACACTCCAGGGGGCACATATAACCTGTTCCAGTCTACATCTCCACAGTTAAAATACCCACCAATCATTTTAGAATTATTTTACTATTAGAATTTTGTGTTTCTGGGTTTTAAGAACCTCATTACTCAATGTCCAGTAAAACCTCAGTGTGTTCTGAGAATGTAATGAGCTTTAAATTAACTGGTTTCATTGGTCCAGTTTTTGTCACTGATCCAATCAGAATGCTTCATTTTCATTTTCATTTGGTTGCTTCTATCATGACACCACTTTCTGGTATTATGACATCACACCCTGGTATTATGATGTCACGTCACCATGGTATTATGACAACACGTCATGCTATTATGACATCACGTCATGCTATTCTGATGAACCTCAGTGTGTTCTCAGCACAGAATGAGCCTTTTAATTGCAGTGAGACACAGATTAAGACTGTTTGTATCACTCATTGAGTAATGAGTTTCTTGAAACCAAGAATCACAAAATTCTAAAATGATTTAATAGACTGTTGAACACAGTTACACAGTATGAGGATGTATTCTGATGAACTCAGTGTGTTCTCAGCACAGAATGAGCCTTTTAATTGCAGTGAGACACAGATTAAGACTGTTTGTATCACTCATTGAGTAATGAGTTTCTTGAAACCAAGAATCACAAAATTCTAAAATGATTTAATAGACTGTTGAACACAGTTACACAGTATGAGGATGTATAACCCCCCCCCCCCCCCCCCCCCCCCCCCCTAATCTACTGGTGGGTTTATTGAGTGCAGTATAATCTACTGGTGGGGTTTTATTGAGCGTCAGTATATTATTGGTGCAGGATAATCTACTGGTGGGTTTTTATTGAGCGTCAGTATATTATTGGTGCAGTATAATCTACTGGTGCATTTGAGCGTCAGTATATTATTGGTGCAGGATAATCTACTGGTGAGGTTTTCATTGACCGTCAGTATATTATTGGTGCAGGATAATCTACTGGTGGGTTTTTATTGAGCGTCAGTATACTATTGGTGCAGTATAATCTACTGGAGCGTTTTTATTGACCGTTGGTATATTACTGGTGCAGTATAATCTACTGGTGGGTTTTTATTGACCGTTGGTATATTATTGGTGCAGGATAATCTACAATAAGAAATACACAATAACAATTTGATTTTAAATATTTAAATAATTGATAATAATGATTTGCACAATAAAAGTCAGCGAGCCAAACTACTGGGATGCCGGGAGTTTAAAAAATACAAGGTCACTGCAGCATTGGGACACTCTAACTCAATGTTTGTTCTCTCAGATTGTCTTTTACTTAATGGTTATTGTATTTCCATAGAGTCTCAGATAAATGTGTTCTAAAACATATATGAACACGAAGCTCAAATTATAATGTGATATCTTATTTCGCCATTATAGCAGCCGTTCAAAGACACATTTAAAGTGCATATTCTATATAAGACTTTCATTAAAATTACTAATTTGCTAGCAGTACACTTCAAACGTTGTCATGACAGCTTTAAGACACTTGCGCTTGTTATCATCAATAACGACTTATCATTTCGTTTCAGATGTCACTGGCATTTATGGGGATGTGTGTATAGACGAGATAATGAAAATCAAAAAAAGACAAGGACGAATATGAACAAAATTAAAATTATAATGTCTGTGATAAGAACTATAAGGTTGTCGGCCATGCGTGTTAAAATACATATACCGCAGTTTATAGTAGCTCACATTTACTAGTCGGATGTGAGTCCAAAGGGTGATCCTTTGAATACGTTTTAAAACTTGCATTTAGTTTAGAGAAATTAACTGAGCACATCCGTGAATTCTGGTGCCATTTGAACACGTTTTATCATGAAATAAACACTATATGGAACAGTATCGACATCTATAGTACTGTTAAGCGTACGAGTTGCATGTTCACATATTTTGAATGTGAATACGAAAGTTTGCAGCGCAAGATGTTTTTAAACTTACAAGGGAACTATAGAAACTAGAAACAATGCAGATGGCGCTCGGAAAAGCTGTTCATTTTAAACTGCCGTGCCTATTTCTGTTTTTCTTGTTTGTCATTCTTTACATTTTTGGAAGCCTGTATTGGATTTTTACCCAGAATGCTCTAAACGACGTATCTTTGCTTGAGACGTCAACATGTCCAGTGTGCTATGGAGATTCTCTATGTTATACGTTGCTCAATAATAAAATTCATTTTGTTGGATACTCAAAATTAATTCCTTTCGATTTGCTCACATCTAAAAACGTCTATTTCGCAAAACATACGGATCTCAGCACCGATGTCGTTTTGAAGAAGCTTGCAAGCAATCATGATCTCGCTGACTTAGATGCTAAAATTTGCAAGGATTCCAATATGGCAACCGGCTGCGACGTTTCAACTGCAATTCGCAAAACAAACATATTTAAAGACAGCGCAAAGGACGACCTATTTGCTAAACATTTGCATGGTTCTTCGCCAATGTTCACATGTACGTCTACAAGATTGCTAAGATCCATCTATGCAAAATACAAGGAAATAACAACGCCAGGTAAAATAACAATGAATGACAAAGTTCACATCTGGACAACGGCCATGCTAAACTCCGAACCATTAATCCTGCAGGTTTGTTATGTTTTTGTTAACCCTTTCGGTACCAGATTTATTAGAACAAAGGTGTTTCCAGTGCTAAATATATTTTATAAAGTTTGATAAATCGATAACTTTGAAATAAAGCAAGATATCGACTTGAACTTGTTAGTCTCGTTCGTCGGAAGGGACGTTAACCGGGCAGTCCTGTGTATCCTCCGAGCACATTAAAGAACCATAGGAATCTATTCGATAATTAGCGTAGGACAGTTTCCTGCATTCATGTATTTCCTAACCCTCTCTTTGGGGAACATAAACACTGTGTGTTGATAAGTTGTAAACAACAATTCAGTGGTAAATTCAATGACATTTTCAGATAATAGATAACACAAGTCTACTTATATACATTATCTGTGTCGAGCTGAGTGTCATGTGTATCAATCCTACAGTCACCTTTGGCGCTGTTAGACTGTGTGAGAAAAATGTTGCACTTTAACCTTATAATATATACTTACTTAATTCTGATAGAAATTTCATCACTGGCAATGCAAATTTGACATAAAATTACATGAAAAGACTGGACACCATGTTTGATTTTCTTTGCCGCTCCTTGTCCGTCGGATGGGGACGTAAACCGGGCGGTTCCGTGTATCGGTCTATCCTCCGAGCACGTTAAAGAACCATAGGAATCTATTTGATAATAAGAGTAGGGCAGGTTCCCGGATTCCTATGTATCCTTCCCCTCTCTCTGGGGCGGCTCTAAATAACCTATACTGTGTTGATGAGCCGTTAAACAACATTCAATTCTTTGCCGCTCATTTACTGCATGTAAAATGGCTACTGTTGCTACGAATATATGAAAATAGAAATTTCAAACTCCTGTGTAACCGCTTATTAATTATAATACCAGTCATATGCTGTTATTCCACAGCTGATGCCCTGTAAGTCCATAGCTGGCGCCCTGTTAGTCCATAGCTAGCAGCCTGTTAGTCAATAGCTTCGGTTATGTAAGCCAAAAATTGGCTCCCTGTAAGTCCATATATATAGGGCCCTGTATGTGAATATCGGGCGCCCTATTATTCCATTAATTACGTCTCATCTTTTGTGTTTAAATTTAATAAATATTATACAAAAAATAAGTTGTTCCAATACTAACCTGTGTATATTCAATCACTTTTTGCTCTAAATTGACCTTTTGAACTAGATTTCGACCCCTAAATTAGGAATGGTGATTTTTAGCTCAACTGATCAAAGATCAGCCGAGCTTATGCAGTGGTGCGGTGTCCGTCGTCCGTCCGTAAACTTTTTTTTTGTAGCGACTACTCCTCTGAAACTAGTGGATGGAATTTCATGAAACTTTAACGAAATGAACTTAAATGATAAAAGCCCGTGATATCTAGTTGATCCTAACAAAAAATCATGTTGATGTGAAATCTAAGATGGCCACCAAAGCTAAAAATAGATTTAAAAAAACAACAGTTTGTAGCGACTACTTCTTGAAAACTAAGTGATATTGATATGGGACTTTTTCTAAAATGATCAGCATGACATGATACTTACTTCTGAAAACAAGCCGCCATGTTGGACGCCATCTTGAATTGCGGAGCTAGTACCAAAAATTTTAAATTTATGCCGGTAGTCCCAAAAAGGTTAAAACTATGCCGAACATTTTGATATATAACAGTGTTTGTTATACCTCGGGGTCCGGGTACCTCCCGAAAAATACCTGATACTTGCTCTTCTAATATATGGCTCACAGTTATACCTGACAATTATGGTGACCAGTTCATTCATATCTGGCGCGTTATCATTTCAAATCTCGTGCCCTGTTAGTCTCTATTTGGTGTCATGTGCGCAATGTAAGCCCATATTTGGCACCTTCTTAGTCATTTGATACCTTCTGATACCTCCTGTGTAAAATTAATAAAGAGAACAACATACAGTAATGTTAAATTAAATTTATGCTTTCCAGACTTTTCCGTCTACGGAAGAATGGCCGTTTCCGGAATACCATGGTGCCTGTGGTCGGTACGTCGTCGTCGGCAATGGCGGCAGACCACTGTCAGACTTCTACCAAGCATCCTGGACCAAACGAGTTGACCTCGCCTACCAGGTTATGAAGATAGCGGATGTATTGACTAATAACAAGGATGAATTTGCTCTCTATCTTACCGATGTTACCTACGACAATTTCGCCGTCGACGCCGCCGGAAAGGTCACACTGATAGACCTCGAGGATGTTGTGGTTGTCGACAAACAAGCAATAAAAGCAGGTATGGTTTTTAGGTCTACTGATCAAAGATAAGCAGAGCTTATGCCGTGGTGCGGTGTCCGTCTGCCTGTCCATCTATCCGTGAACTTTTTTTTATAGCGACTACTCCTCTGAAACTACTGGATGTATTTTCATGAAACTTTACAAGAATGTTGCCCATGATGTCTATTGATCCTAGCAAAAATTCACGTTGCTGTGAAATCCAAGATGGGCGCCAAAGCTAAAAATAGATTAAAAAAACAACAAGTTTGTAGCGACTACTTCTTGAAAAGTAATATTGATATGTGGCCTTTTCTAAAATGATCCTTGTCAAAAATCATTTTGATTCGACGTTAAACATGGCTGCCAGCGCGTTAAACATGGCTGCCAGTGGCCATGTTTGTTTACATAGAGTTATATAGTAAAAACTTGTAGCAACTACACCTCTGAAACTACTGGATGTATTGTCATGAAACTTTACAAGAATATTGCCCATGATGTCTATTGATCCTAGCAAAAATTAAAGTTGATGTGATATCCAAGATGGCCACCAAGGCTAAAAATAGATTTTTAAAAAAAAGAAAAGTTTGTAGCCACTACTTGTTGAAAAGTAATATTGATATGTTTTCTAAAATGTTCCCGGTCAAAAATCATTTTGATTCGACATTAAACATGGCACAGGAAAGTTGTTCTTGAGGCCTAGTTGATCCTAGCAAAATAATTTCAGGTCGGCCGGAAATTCAAGATGGCCACCACGGCTGAGGTTGTCGAAAATCATTTAGATTCGACATTAAACATGGCTGCCAGTGGCCATCTTTGTTTACTATTAAAAGTTTTGCTCTTCCCAAACTTATATACCCATTAACAGTCCTAGAAAACCCTAAAGAGGATATTATCAAAGACAGAACACAACACATGTATCAGTTCTTATGGAATGACAAACCTGATAAAATAGGAAGGAAAACCTTAATACAGGAATACGACAAAGGGGGTCTAAAATGGTCAATTTAGAAGTGTATATAAAATTCGTAAAATGTAGCTAGATTAAGCGAATTTTAGACCAATACAATAATGTTGAAACTAATAATGTTGAATCTCTTAGACATTTATTTAGGGAATGTCAAATCATTCAAAAATTCTGGACGAGTTTACAAAGATTTCTCCAGGGTAAACATTTGTATGTTAATATGGATCTTAAAACAATATCATTTGTATAAGCAAAACAAAAAAACATAGCTGTATTATCAACTTTATTATACTTATTGCAAAATATTTCATTTTCATAAACAAATACAAGAAAGCCATACATGAGTTTGACTGTTTTATAAATTATTTAAACAAAAGAAAGGATATAGAAAAGAATATTGCAATGTTTAAAAACAAAATTGAACAACACATCAAAAAATGAGAAAACATGAATACATAAGGGAAATTGAAGGGCGACTGAGATATACGATATAAAAATATACTAAGTATATGTTTATATATGTGTGTGTGTATATATGTGTGTGTATATATATACATGAAGCACTGTAATATAAAAACGGCATCTGCGATGTAGCTCTGTCCAAAACTTCTAATACTCCTATTTCTTTCCACCTTTAAACTCTTTCTATCCCTGTTAATTCTATATAAATTCTCCTTAAAGTTTCTTTTATGACATACGTGTATTGCAAGTTGTTGCACCATTAAGATAAGTTACTATATAAGTGAATGTTAATTACTATATGTAACACATTGTAATATAATATGCCTTGAGAGAAATAAAATATTAAAAAAAAAAAAGATAGATTTTTAAAAACCAACTTTGTAGCGGCTACTTCTTGAAAACTTTTAGTGATATTGCACATTTTCTTAAATGATCGGCATGACATGGTGTTGATCCTTGTCGAAAATAATGTTGATTAATTCGACATTAAACATGGCTGCCAGTGGCTATCTTTGTGTACATAGAGTTATATAGTAAAAACTTGTAGCGACTACTCCTCTGAAACTACTTGACAGATTTTCATGAAACTTCACAGGAATGTTGCTCTTGAAGACTAGTTGATCCTAGTAAAAATCCAGGTCAGCCAGAAATTCAAGATGGTCACCACGGCTAAAAATAGATTTTAAAAAATAAATTGTAGCAACTACTTCTTAAAAACAATAAGTGATATGGATTTGGGACTTTTTCTAAAATGATCAGCATGACATGATATTCGTCCTTGTCGAAAATCATTTTGCTTCAACATTAAACATGCCTACCAGTGGCCATCTTTATTTACGTGGAGTTTTGTAGTAAAAGCTTGTAGTGACTACTGAAACTACTTGACGGATTTTCGTGAAACTTCACAGGAATGTTGCACTTGATGTCTAGTTGATCCTAGCAAAATTTTGGCCAGAAATTCAAAATGGCCGCCTCGGTTACAAAATAGATTAAAAAAAACGACAACAAGTTAGTAACACTTACTTCTTGAAAACTATAAAAGATACTGATATAGGATTTTTTCTATCAGCATGACATGATGTTGGTCCTTGTCAAAAATCAGTTTGATTCATCATTAAACGTGATCTTAAATGATCGGCATGACATGGTGTTGATCCTTGTCGAAAATAATGTGGATTCGACATTAAACATGGCTGCCAGTGGCCATCTTTGTTTACATAGAGTTATATAGTAAAAAGTTGTTGCGACTACTCCTCTTAAACTACTGCAAGAATTTTCATGAAATTTAAAGGAAATGTTGCTCTTGATGTCTAGTTGGTCCTAGCAAAATTTCAGGTCGGCCGGAAATTTAAGATGGCCGCCGTGGCTAAAAATAGATCTTTTAAAAACAAATTTGTAGCGACTACTTCTTGAAAACTATAAGTGATACTGATATGTGACTTTTTCTAAAATGATCAGCATGACATGATGTTGATCCTTGTCGAAAATTATTTTGATTCAGCGTTATACATGGCTGCCAGTGGTCATGTTTGTTTACATAGAATTATGTAGTAAAAACCTGTAGCGACTACTCCTCTGAAACTACTGGACAGATTTTCATGAAACTTTGCAGGAATGCTGATCTAGCTATCAAAACCTATCAGTAGAGCTTCAAGGTCATTGACCTCTTGTTATATCATACGTTAAAATGGCTGTTCCACCGTAATTTCTTATACACTTGGCCAACCTGTGTGCTGTTTCAGATCCCAAGATAAAATTGGATAGGTAGGGAAGTGCCATTTGAATTCTTGTTGACCAAAGGTGGGTAAAATGATTTAAAGACAAACAAAAAGATACAGAAATGTTATGACTTTTTGGACTTAGCCCTTTTTATCCCCCACCGAATGGTAATGGTAGGCATCCGTCAGCCTTTGCGCCCAGCCGTTACACATTCGTTTTTGCTTAACTCCTAAATTTTTCATTTGACGGTAGGACATATGAGTAGGATGTATAAGCGCATATTGTCATGGCATTCTGGTTGAATAATTTTTGGTGAAGTTACAGAGTTTTGAAATGTTTCAAGTATTCCTGCCCAACTCCGCCTATATGTTCCATCCAGTTGTCGTGAAACTTGGTAGAAAGTATCATTATGCTGTCTGGTAGATGCAACATTCAGGGTGTTCCGACTGAATACATTTTGGCGGAGTAAGTTACAGGACTTTAAATAACGTTTGTATCCTTCAATATATGCGTATAGAACTCCTGAAAACATATTCGCAACATCTTGTTTTCATTCTTGGACTCATATATCGAATGTATGTAGAAGGAATCCATATTGGTTAAGCCATACAAACATGGCTGCGCAGTAGATGCCAACCAAAAGGAATTCACTATCAAAACATTATCATCAACATCTTTAAATGTCATTTAGCTGATTGTTCTATCTATAGTTCATTTACATGGAAGTGCTGATACTACCTTCATCTGTACTGTCTAGTAACAAGCACGCAACGCAAATCATACACCAATAGGTGTGACTAATGTTGTTTATTTAGAAATAGTGTATGGAAAGCCTCGGCTGCTTTCTGTTGGCCTTTTGACGCTTTGTTGTGTACAGTTTGCATTTTGTGCAGTACGCTTTGTAAGTTGTCTTGTGCATTTTGTAAGTTGTCGTTTGCATTTTGTCAGTTGTCTTGTGCATTTTCTAAGTTGTCTGGTGCAATTTGTAAGTTGTCTTGTGCATTTCTCAAGTTGTCTTGTGCATTTTGTCAGTTATCTTGTGCATTTTCTTTTGTAGGTTGCAAAATGCTCAAGACAGCTTACAAAATGACAACTAAAAAAATGCACAACTTACAAAATGCACAAAACAACTTACAAAATGCACAAGACAACTTAGGTAATGCACAAGACTTACAGAAGGCAACCGAGGCTTTCCATAATAGTGCACTGTTTTCTGTGCCGTTCACTTCCGGCTAACACAATGTTAAGATTCCGTCGAAATACATACAACATAGCCGGAATTGATCGAGTTGTACGAATAATGAACACACAAACGTTTAAGTCATGTTCGTGGAATGATCAGATTAATTTGTTACATTTAAATGAGAAGCTTAGGTTGCACAATGTATTTTATTTTATTTATGTAATAATTGAATTATGTTTATTATGAGATTCAATGGCACCAACTGAACAAAAGTTGTTATTTATTGTTGTTATTAGATTGGGGTATGTCGTTTGGCGGGCGGGCGGGTGGTGTCAAACTCTTCGTTTCCGCTCAGTAACTTTTGTTAGGAATGAGGTATTGCGCTGAAATATGCAGGGTAGTTAACTTATATGGAAAGGAATTGTATTTGGGGTCAATGGCGTCAAGGTCATTTTTAATAAAATAGGAAAACAGTTTCCGATATATACCTTTAGTTGGAATAAGTTATTGGAAGGAAACATGCTGTGCAGGTACCTTATATGGAACGGAAGCTTGGGATTGCATTTAGGTGTCACTGGGCTCAAAGTCATTGTTACTAAAAATAGAAAAACAGGTTTCGCTCAATAACTTTAATGGGAATGTGATATTGGAACGAAACTTGCCTTTCGTTATTTCATTTTCATCTTACCGGTACTGTAATAGCATTTCAAATGGAAAACCTGGTTTTCGTGGACTTTCCACATTTCTTGTTATGAGATGGCTCGATGTCCGTCTCCGTCTGTGCATCGTCCGCTAACGTTTGCCTCGTTAAGACGATAGAACGTTCATTGTTCATCCTCTTTTTACCAGCTTGGCCAGATTATTGATATCAATGAAAGCTCGACAAGCTAAATTGGATCAGTAACGCCCGAGTTGTTTAACTGTTAAATTTGCTTGATAGTGCCTCGTTAAAATGATAAACCCTTTATTTTTCATCTGTTTCTGGCCGAACTCATGATATGCTGTCTGATACAGTTTATTATGCAATTGATCATGCACCACTGATATGAGTCCATTACAAAATTGTTTGTTCGGTGTACAAGTGTTTTGTACGTTGCGTTGAACTAAAATATAGTATGCTTATAAATCATTGCATTTGTGTATACAGCGGCGTACCATGACCAATACTTGAGATACTCACGTGGGGTAGGTGTGTGAGGGGGTCTGGTAGGCCTCCCCCAAGATTTTTTTTAATAAAAACACCGATTTGCGCAATCTGGTGCATTTTAAGAATAAAATATCATGTAATAATTTTGTGTGTAAAAATTGGTTAATTTTTATCCCCTACCCCACTTGATCATCATTTTTAATGCAGATTTCGACTTTTAAGACTTTTTTGTTTTGATCTATTGGGATCACTCTGCGTCCGTCCGTCGTAGTCGTCGTCCGTCCGTCGTCGTCGTTAACTTTTCTTCAAACGACTTCTCAGAAACCACTTGGCTAATTTTGACCAAATTTCACATGGATGATCCTTAGATGAATGCTTTTTAGATTTGTAAAAATTAGGTCAACACAACATCCAAGATGGACGCCATTACCATATATAGTCGAAACCTTAAAATATCTTCTTCTCCAGAACTGCTGGACAGATTTCAACAGTTTTTCTTTTAAAATGATCGTCAATGCCTAGACTATCAAGTTTGTTCAAATGAAGTCCCCGGGTTCAAAAATGGCCATTCCCCGGGGGTCCAAAGTTTGTATATTGAGATTTTGCATGTTTTTCATATAGACATATAGGAAAAACCTTTAAAAAATCTTCTCTGAAACCACAAGGCACAGAGATCTCATGTATTACATGTAGCATCAGCTTATGGTCTTCTACTAAGTTTGTTCAAATGATGAACAAACTTAAAAAATCTTCTTCTCTGAAACTGCAAGAGCCAGAGGTTTAATATTTTGCATTTGCTATAAGCTTATGGTCCTCTACCAAGTTTGTTCAAATGGTGACCCATGGGTCACATTAGGCCCCACCCCGGGGGTCACAGTTTTACATAGGCTTGTATAGGGAAAAACTGAAAACAATCTTCTTCTTTGGAACCACACGGTACAGAGCTCTCATGTATTACATGTAGCATCAGCTTATGGTCCTCTACTAAATTTGTTCAAATGGTGACCCTGGGGTCAAATTTGTCCCCGCCCCGAGGGTCACAGTTTTACATAGACTTATATAGGATTTTTTTTTTTAAATCTTCTCAGAAACTACAAGAGTCAGAGGTTTGATATTTTGCATTTACTATAAGCTTATGATCCAAGTTTGTTCAAATGGTGACCCTGGGGTCACATTTGGCCCTGCCCCAAGGGTCACATGTGTATAAGGAAAAACTTAAAAAATCTTCTCCGAAACTGCAAGAGCCAGAGGTTTGATATTTTGCATTTACTATAAGCTTATGGTCCTTTAACAAGAAGTTTGTTCAAATGGTGACCCTCGGGTCACATTTGACACGCCCCAAGGGTCACATGTTTTACATAAACATGTACCGGTATAGGGAAAAACTTAAAAAAAAATTCTTCTCTGAAACTGCAAGAGCCAGAGGTTTAATATTTTGCATTTGCTATAAGCTTATGGTCCTCTACCAATTTTGTTCCAATGGTGACCCTGGTGTCACATTTGGCCCCGCCCCGGGGGTCACAGTTTTACATAGGCTTGTATAGGGAAAAACTGAAAACAATCTTCTTTTCTGGAACTGCAAGAGCCAGAGGTTTAATATTTTGCATTTGCTATAAGCTTATGGTCCTCTACCAAGTTTGTTCTAATGGTGACCCTGGTGTCAAATTTGGCCACGCCCCGGGGATCACAGTTTTACATAGACTTATATATATAGGGGAACAAATATCTTCTCTGAAACTGCAAGAGCCAGAGGTTTAATATTTTGCATTTACTATAAGATTATGGTCCTCTACCAAGTTTGTTCAAATGGTGACCCTGGGGTCAATTTGACCCCGCCCCGTGGGTCACAGTTTTACATAGACTTATATAGGAAACACATTAAAATCTTCTTCTCTGGAACTACAAGAGCCATAGGTTTAATATTTTGCATTTACTATACTCTTATAGTCCTTTACCAAGTTTGTTCAAATGGTGACCGTGGGGTCACATTTGGCCCTGCCCCAGGGGTCATGTTTGACATAGACTCGAATAGGGAAAAACTTAAAAAATCTTCTTCTCTGAAACCACAAAGCTCTCATATATTACATGTAGCCCTGGGGGTCACATTTGGCCCTGCCCAAGGTGTTACACTCTAGCACCTTCATTTTGTATTTGATATGTACCAAACTTTGTCAGTGTCTTTATATCAATGTTGTTATACACAACAGAGCCCACATTTCTTGAACAATCTTAACCAAACTTGCACAGATTGTATATGACCATAAGATTTCGAAAAAGTTTGATAATGTGACAGTACTCAGGTGATCGAATTAGGGCCATCTTGGCCCTCTTGTTTCAAGTTCAGATCCGATGTTACGTGAGTACTGGAGTATGCCACGGTACGCTGCTGGTATATACTGATATTAAATTATATATACTCTGTTATTAACAGGGACATTAATGACAATAAACAATGTGTAAGTATTACATCTGCAAATGTAACGATGGGCTGTCAAATGTGTTCTACATTTCAGCAAAGCTGGAGGGATGGGAGGAGCTATACGAAAGCACATTCAATGAATGTGCCGGAAAAACGTTTAAATCATGTCATTCATTCTCGGAAACACAGCTGTGTAGTCATGTGACTTCAGATCATAACTATTACGCGGTTTGTCGACATATTCTGTCTCGATATTCAGACGACAATGAAAAGAATCAGGGTCGCGCAGACGGATTATTGCACGACATGCCGGAAGCTGCCAAAGATGACTGGGATTTGGAGTATTTATTAAATGAGTGCGTGATTCCCGCAAGACAACGTGGACGGATACAGGTTGTCCATAAACTTATCGAAGCATTGGAAAATCTGCGCCCAAAAGTGGTGTAATTATATAATGTTTTCGTAGTGTTCATAATTATATTACTACATTTAATGAATATTTATAGGTACATTAGATTTGTAAAGGGATATATCATGGACATAAATAGGTATGTACATGTACGAGTTCTTTAAGGGCGCAAAATGTATACGCTGAAGAACGAGCGCATATATCCCAATATAAACCTAATAACCTTTTTATTGCATACACATTTTTTAATATAAAAAACTAATAATTAGAACTTAACATTTAATTTTCATCCAAAAACATTATATAGAAACAAACATACTGCCATAACATCGTGGGAATTTTTCACAATGAAATAACTAAAAAATTTACATCACATGACAAACTTCCTGTGACATGAACTGCGAATTACACCAATCCCTAACGAGTATGCAAAATAGTAGTCCGGGGCGTACCTGGAGCATTTTGAAATGTACGCCAGATATGAGAAGCATAGCTGCGAACCGAGCAGCGACTGAGGAGTAGGTATGGGACGGGGTTTCCCACTCCCGCCAGTGGGGGTTTGGGAAAATTTTGAAAATTAGGAGGCAAATGATGCGTTCTCAAGCTATATTTCAGCGTTAATATGGCATTTGGTTTGACACTAGCCCATTCCCCCTCAGCCTTTAGTTTTTATTGCATATTTGGAACTTTTGGAACTTTTATTTTTTCACTTTTGCTGACGAATTGTACGCATTGGCGTACGTGCGGCAGCGTATGCCTGGATACGCACCTGGTAGTTCCGGTACAATGAATTTACAACACGTCAATATGACAAATCAACATGGGCGAATATTGATGTTTCCTGACATTGAAAGATTGTAAATGCATATGCAATTATACTTTTTATTGCATACACATTTACAAGCTCCATTTACTTTCAGTGTAAGTTGAAACATCAATATTCGCTCATATTGACGTGTAGTGAGCAAATATTGACGTGAGCAAATATTGACGTGTAGTGAGCGAATATTGACGTATAGTAAAGTCATAGTGGGTGTGTAATGTATACACGTTCGTGAAAGGTGCAATTTTCTGTTCATGCCAAAGAAAGTATGTCACGTGATGTAAACAATGTTCATTTCATTGTGAAAAGTTCCACCGATGTATAAACGACAATATGTTTGTTTCAAATAAATGTTTTTGGTGAAAATTAAATGTTACAACCTATTTAATTGTTCTAATTTAAAAATGCATATACAATAAAAAGGTTATGAGATTTATATTAGAACTCGTTCTTTCGCAGATAAATAGTGCACTTCTAAAGTCGCGCAATATTAATACGCAAAAGAACTTGTGCATTTATGCCAATACAAATATAATAACCTATAAATATGTGGTGGCATGGGCATGCGTTTGCCATGAACCAGTGGCGTTTTTAACGTCCCTGATATTGGGATTGTGGGTAGCGGGTGGGATGCAATCAATCTATATAGTGATTAATAAGGGTTAAAATATACATAAATTGTAATTAGAAAGCATTAAAATAGACATCTAATAATATTTTGTGTTGCAATTTGCAATGTTTAATTCATGTATTTATGTGTAATACATAATCCAAATGTTTACCCGGTAATCGTAATAAGTATTGACATAAAGCATACACCTAAAATAGCCTGTTATGACATTTCCCTTATCTAGAATCCTTTGGACTGTTTGTGTCATTTGTGCAATACATGTATATATCAGAACATGTTAATAACGTTTATGTTGCAGTAACTTTGAGTAAGGCTTATATTTTCAGTTTGGCTTATGTATCTACATATCAGGCCTACTGAACACTTATATGCAATACCATGAACATTGCTTAGTAATTAATTTCATCAGTCTATCATAACAATTTCTTATTCATATTATACTAGTATTTAAATCATCGTAGTAATGTTGTAAATTACTGATTCTTACAAGTTTACACATATAATGTGAAAAATATTGACTCAATTAAATGCATAAACATGTGTCAATTAAAGTGGGTGGGGTAAATTGACTTCTAATTTGAAGCAAAATAGAGATTTGAAACAAAATTCAGTGCTAAACAAAGCTTATTAAATTTTACTCTTTATATGAATTGTAAACTTAATTGCATCTTTAAAAAGTACCTCAAAAATTATTCGCACAAGCATGAGATTCAAAAATATATATGAAAGCACTGTAATGATAACCTATTAATGCTCGATTTTTTTTTATATCTGTTCCAGATTGCTATCATGGAAAAAATGTAATCTATATACATTTTTCTTTTCAAAAAGTGGTGGTAGAATTTGTCTCTTGAGTTGGTAACAATATAGAAAATATTGGGTCCTGGCTCAAGGCCTATTTCTGTTCATGTCAAAGAAAGTATTTCACAAATTAAACAATGTTGATTACATTGTGAAAATTCACACGATGTAACAACACTATGTTTTGTTTCAAATAAATGTTTTTGGTGAAAATTAAATGTTACAACCTATTTTATTGTTCTTATTTAAAAAAAAATGTATGCAATAAGAGGTTATTAGATTTGTATTGGAATATAATTTTTATGCACGAGTTCTTTCGCGCATTCCCCGTGTGGTTGCCGGGGTAGAATACAACCACTACAAACACACCGTCACATGCAGAGGGGTAGGAACCCCCTTTCATATTCATTTTGTCATTTTTTGTTCATGCTCATCATGACCCCTGCATTGTTTCAGTTGCCATCTCACTCACATCACTAAGAGCAGTGGCAGAAAAACAATAAATGTGGCTCCAGCGTAAATGGAGTGTATACAATAGAATTTGCAGCAACTCTGCAGTTCAGGGTGAGAAGGTCCTAGGCCCATTCTCCATATTTTATCTCGATGTACATGGAGGATGAGCCTGGCATGTTCATGCCTGTTAGGCGCCATATAACCTTTCATGTGTTGGTGCGCCTTAAACCCCAATTCAATTCAATTCTTTCATGCATAAATATTGCGCTCCTTAGGTTGCGCAATATTAATACGAAGGAGCGCAATATTAATACGCGGAAGAACTCAATACAAATCTAATAACCTATAAATATAGTTCAATGTATATGTAAAATGTGAGAAAAGCGTGTTTCTCTTTAAAGCGGCACATGGCAATCTTGATGTTATAAAAACTCATGGCGTCACGTTAGTTTTTCTACATGACTGGCATTTGTTCAATCATTATCACAGTAGTTTTTCCATAGTATTAACTGCTGATCATATTGCAGCAATAATGTATTTAAACTTATGGCAGAATAAGACGAAAAAATTAAAAACTCTAAATTTTTATTTCATTTGATGCAAGCAGGATAAAAGTCAAAATTACACGGGATAAATAAATCGAGATGCTAATTTCAATGCTTAAGGACATATTTCGAGCCTATTTATTGTATTTGGGTGGGGGAGAGAATTTCAATAGGTAACTGTAAATCACAATTTCATGAGCAAAGTGTGATATTCATTTTTTCTTCAGATTATGATATAAGCATTTGTGACCAGTACACATAATAACACATTAAAAAATGTGTATATTTATTGTGTTGTGCTTTGATTTTTGGTCTAAAAACAATTAAAAAATACCAGATACGTTTTGTATTCAAAAGCTAAATTATGAACATATATTTCTTCATTAAAGTAAATTACCAAGTGTTGTTAAGCTATTCTTACCCTCAATATAGCAATGCTATACAAATGAAAAACTAAGAGGCCTCAATCTATATACCTGAGTTGATCAGCCATGAAGTGTGCTGGCTGAAAATATTCAAGCTTCCCATGCTTTTCCAATGACCAAGTAGTGTTGGGAAATGAATACTTAAAGATTGCCACGTATCCCTTTATTATTCAGAGCAAGAATAAGACCACTGCTAAAGTCACCATTATGTTAATGTGTCGATTTTGTCACGTTTATAAAGGTCTTGCCCCGTGTGGTTCCCGGGGGCCCCGTTTGGTCACTGGGCAAAGAATAGGGACACTGCAGATCCCTTTGTAGGGATAGGCAGAGGCGTAGAATCCACCCAAATTCATGTTCATTTTATCATTTTTTGATCATGTTCATTAAAGGTTTTCATCATGATCCTTGCATTGTTTCAGGTGGCATCTCACTCACATCAAAAGAGCAGTGGCAGAAAAACAATAAATGTGGCTCCAGTAAATGGAGTTTCTACGATAGAATTTGCAGCAACTCTGCAGTTCAGGGTGAGAAGGTTCTAGGCCCATTTTCCATATTTTATCTCGATGTACATGGAGGATGAGCCTGGCATGTTCATGCTTGTTAGCCGCCATGTGTTGGTGCACCTTAAAACCCAATTCAATTCAATTCATAAAGGTCTTCCTCATGATCCCCTTATTGTTACAGGTGCTACTTCAGTGGTGGTAGAAAACTGATCGTGGCTCCAGCGAAAAATGGAATGTTTACAAGAGAGTTTGCAGCAACTCTGCAGTTTTGCTGGTGAGAAGGTTCTAGGACCATTCTGCATATTTTTATCTGGATGTAAAACAGAGAGTGAGTCTGGAATGCTAATACCTGCTAAACTTTCAGTGTTTGTACGCCGTAAAATCCCCCCTCTTTAAAGAAAGTAACACCAAAATAATGGCAAAATTACACTACAAAACCGTTTATCAAATCTCGATACAGGTGTTCAGATCGTTTTTATGTATATGTGCCGATTAAAAGTATAGATTTATTCACGGGTTCTTAAAATACCCAGGATTGAAAACATGTATGTGTTAAATTAATTATGAGTGTGTAATTTCCAGTTTTGGTGTTAGGCCTGGCTAGTTAAAACCGTTTATATTGTGTCGACAGAGTTTGGATTCTCAAAATATGTGAGCTATATATATATATCTTGTCGTCAGTAAGTTTAGAAATGGTGTACAAATGTTGTAAAATTTGGTTGTTTTTGGCAGGATAGAGACTTTAAAGAGATGTAGGATGGGGATGTATTCCGTCTATAGTGATGATAGACAAATAGTGTAAATATCTCGTTATGAATTATATTAATTATAATTATAAGTGTTGTACCGTCCTCTGAAGAAACACTCTTAAAGGCATTTTCGGTAGTTTTCCATGCGCAGCTTCTTTGGGCGAATTCTCTTCTAAAACTATTGGATGGATTTTCCTACAAATTTACAGGAATGTTGCTTTTGATGTCTAGTTGTATTTTTTGTCTTTTTTTTTTTTTTAATTTTTTTTTTTTTTTATTGTCTTTATTTAAATAAAGGCCTATTATTAGATACATAAAATAGGAAAAATATAGCATTTTGTAAAAATTCCAACAAAATCAAAAAAAATAAGCATAATGGTATGGTTCCAAAAAACAATATTAAATCTCAATATGCATGGTGACCTATAAATTTAATTGCATATATTGTCTAAATATATGTTCAAATAAGTGCCTAGGAAGTTTGAACAAATTCTGTTATTAGGAACACAATAAAAAAGGAAAATATACCATTTCTATATAATTTCATACAAAACCCAGACTTTTAGCATAGGGGTAGGGTTTCAAATTTGCTTTCTAAACAAGCATGGGGACCTATCATTTGTATTGCACATTTTGTTTTTATATATATGTTAAACTATGTGCTTAGAAAGTTTAAACAAATTCTATTATTGTATGTACAAAAAAAAAAGGAAATTGTGTCATTATGGGCTAATTTGTGCATAAATTGTGGTAATGGTCTCAACAGATTTTGTAAAAAAATATAGGTTTTACATAAAGATGAGCTTTAAATGTTATTGTAATTAAATGTTCTTTACTTTACTACAATTTTAGCAGAATTGTGACCAATGAATAAATGATTAGACTTCATTCTTATTTAGCTATTTCATGGACTTGTTCAACTTTTTGGACAGATGGACATGACGGTGGCATTACAAATTATTTTTAAAATTTTAACAGTCAAGGTGACCTACCATTATTTTTGCCTTTTCTGTCTATATATATAACAGACTTACTGTACAAAAAGTTTAAAGAAAATCTGTTATGCAGAAAAAACTATAGAAAATGTCTTTAAATCGTTCTAGTTTTTAGCTTTAGCTTATGGGATGCAGAGTTGTCTGTCGTCCGTCCGTTGTTAACTTTTGTCTCATTAAGGCGATAGGGCCTTCATTTTTCATCCAATCTTTACCAAACTTTAACAGGTTGTTAATACAAGTTCGAAAACCAGCCAGATCGGACCAGTAACACCAGAGTTATGGTCCTTGATTTAGCTGAAAATGCTATATTGCTATATTTTGTCTCGTTAAGATGATAGGGCCTTTGTTTTTCATCCTATCTTTACTAAACTTTACCACATTGTTAATATCAATGAAAGCTCGGACAAGTTTGAAAACCAGCCATATTGGACTAGTAACAGCGGAGTTATGGCCCTTGATTTAGTTAAAAATGCTATATTTTGCCTCGTTAAGACGATAGGGGCTTCATTGTTCATCCGATCTTTACCAAACTTTATCAGATTGTTAATGTCATTGAAAGCTCGAACAAGTTCGAAAACCAGCCATATCTGACAAGTAACAGCGGAGTTCTGGCCCTTGATTTAGTTAAAAATGCTATATTTTGCCTCGTTAAGACGATAGGGGCTTCATTGTGCATCCGATCTTTACCAAACTTTATGATTGTTAATATCAATGAAAGCTCGAACAAGTTCGAAAACTAGCCATATCGGACCAGTAACAGCGGAGTTAAGGACCTTGATTTAGTTAAAAACTTAAAAATGTTATATTTTGCCTCGTTAATACGGTAGGGCCTTCATTTTTCATCTGATCTTTACCGAACTTGAACAGATTCTTTAGTTATGGCCCTTGGTTTAGTTCAACAGCTGCTTTTTGCCTGTAACTTTCAAAAAAACGTAAATGGCAGTCACTCACTTCATTGATGTTATAAGAGCCATGTTAGCCAGTAGAGTGTCCACAGGACCTCTTGTTATTACTACTCTCATCGTCCGTCCGTTCGTTCTCATGTCTAATATCTCAGCCATAAGTTTTAAAAAACTTAAGGGAATTTCATGAAACTTCACACAAATGTTAATCACAATGCGAATGTGTGTCACGCTTAAGAAGCAGGTCCTTACATTCAAGTTCACACATGGAGTTCAAGGGTCAAATGAACATTGGAGGCATTTCTTGTTACCGGTGGCCATGTGAGAACTAGCACTAATGTTCACTAGATGACTCCGAGCACGAAGGAGTGTATAGAACAAAGGCTTCTATCACGACAGTTATTATAATTAAGCTGTAGGCCTATTAAAATAGCGTTATTATATTTATATTATGAACTATACTTCTATTTATTCTTCTATCTAGCCTTGTTATGTTTTATTATTTTAATAGAAGTCGTGGTATGGGATTGCTCTTGGTGCTATATAGAGTTTAATTACCAGTGTTTCTGAGATACCGGAAATTTTTCTCAAGGGAGAGAAATTGCTCCAATATAAGAACGAATGCTTTAGCACAAGTTCTTATATCGGGGCAATTTCTCTCCCGAGGGAAATATTTCCGGTATCTCAAAAATACTGGTTATTAAACTATACATTACATATTTTGTGATGATTTAAATGAAAAAAATAATCTATGTTTGTTATTTTCCTTTCATTCCTTCTTTCGTTCTTAGTGCGCAGTGATACATACGCCTTTTTACACCAGTTTGCACGAGAACACCAGGACGACGTTATGTCATACAAACAAAACAAGTTGAACTAGAACTCTTCATTAATTTCCTTAATCAGTATTTCCTAGTGGCGGAGTCCGATGACGACGTCCATAAAACAATCGGAACGTCATTTGGCGTTCCCGCCACTGACGTAAAAGGCAGAGCAATGTTCCGTACTGCGCAATAACTCCCACTGGGAGATTCGCAGTAGAGCAAACGAGTAGATACAAATCACAGACAAATATGTAATATATGCTCTTTATACAGTCCACGTCGTTTATTTTCCAACTACGTACATAATCATATGGTTGTTAGTATTACTAATCGTGCTTTCTTAACTGTGTCATTATAGGCATACTTTGTTTTGTGATTGTTTATCTGTGATTGTTTGTTTGTTCTGAGACTCTCCAGACTATCTTTTTAATAGCAGACATGCTACACTTCAGTGAAAAGTAAGGTTCCCAGTATCGATATGAGGTGGGTGTCTTTAAATGTTAAAGGGAATGTAGCGACACAGCTAAACCATCTTTATTATTGAGAGTTCTGAAATACTTGAATATGGATGAAAGAATTATCAAAATCGGATGATAAACAAAGAAGCTATGATCATTTGAAGTTTCTGTTGGAACGGATATGGAAGTGGCCATTTTGAGAGCTATGACATCATGGTTCTAAATGACCATATATGGAATATTTATAAATATGAAAATTGACTGAACTAAAGGGGGAAAATGACAGCAACTGTATAAAAACATGTAATACTTAATGGAAATAATGCATTATATGACCAGTAAAAAACCCCATTCATTTGCAGTGATTTTCTTCGTTTTAATGATATTTATCGATATTCCATATATGGTAATATGGAACTATGATGTCTTAGTTCTAAAAATGGCGGCTCCCATAGTCGTTTTAGAACAATCTTTAAATGGTCATATCTTTCTTGTTTATCATCCGATTTTGATAATTCTTTCACCTTTTTCCAATTTTTCAGAACTTTCAATAGCAGAGCTTGTTTGGCTGTGTCGCTACATTCCCTTTAACGTTTGACTAGATAAACAAAACTGATAAATTCAGCATTTGTTTTGTTTTAACTTTTATGCTCGCTCATCTATATACCGGTGTACTTGTCATAAAATGCATCCAGTTGAAAGCGAAAATGTAATATTTTAAAACTATGTGTGATAGGATGATAAAATAATATATTATCTTTCATTATCCATCAACAAATTTCAAATTTTAAATTGTTTTCATTGTAAAATTATCACCACAAATAGGTCACATCAAGTCTGGTACAAAAAACAAAGATGGCGGTATACCGGTGTATAGGTATAAATCACCTTGCATGTTTTTATGTTAGCACCGGATGTTGGTCATATTGGTTGGGAGAGGCTAGTTACCAGCCATATGGAGTACACAGAAAGTGATGACGTCATTTTGTATACACATTGTCGCATTGCGCAATCGAACACACACAATAGACTGCACATGGGAGCAATTCTGTCTTTTGGTAACTGTTGCGATCCATGATCATATAGTGAAAACACTTTGTAGAAATGTAGTACTATGTATTTTACAAGTTAGCCACTTTACATTGAAATTAGGCCACTTAAACGTTCGGTACCTGGCTGATTCGGACCGTGGGCGATTCGGACCCCATTATAATTTCCTGATTTCTGTATTAATACATACTATTGTATTAATTCAGAGCTGACTATTTATGTTCGAAACAATCTTTAATTAGAAATGTTTTATTATAGATTATTTATTGTATTTATTAATGGTTTTCCTTTGTTCTTGCTTACGTTTAATTTTTCATAAACCTGAAGGTCTGAGCCTAAACCGTGCTATAAATGCCGGTATATTTCAGACGTGTTATAAATGACAGATTCGGCAGTTATACCATGGTCTACTCAATTTTGAACGCGCCTAGTTGTAATGTTTACACACAACCTGTTTATCAGCTATGTAAAACATTCCCATACCAAAAATATAGGCTTCTGGCGACTATTTGCTGCAACTCTGCGGCAAACATTGCTGCAAAGCTGCAGCGAACAAGTTTGCGGCGATGTTGCGGTACACTTTTATCATGCCGCAGCGAACAAATATGCAAATGAGGTTCTGGTGATGTTCTGGCGATGTTCACCGCAACTTTGCCGCAGACCTCATTTGCATGGTAAAAGTGTGCGGCAACTTTGCAGCAAACTTCATTTGCTTAACACTTTTAGCTGTAATCTTCTGGCGATGTTCGCTGCAACTTTGCAGCAAACTTCATTTGCATAAAATGTTTCTCTGCACTGTTCTGGCGATGCTTGTGGTGATATTCGCTGCAAAGTTGCGGCAATGTTCGCCAACACATCGCGGCAAAGTTTTTCAAAATAAATAATGGACTGAAATTATGAAATGAAACAATGGTGCACCGTTTTAAAAAAATATATATTTAGATCAAAAACATGATTTTTTTTCACTATTTAACATGGACTGCACCAAATTTAAATAAATGGAACGCTTTAAATAAATCGACACTAAATAAATGCTCTCGATTTAAAGTATATCCTTACGATTTGTTATGGGGGATGTTGCGGGTGTCCGACCAAAGTTGACGTTTCAAAATGTCTCGTAAGGGTCCCATGCCTAGTTAGGAAATTCCTCACGGGTATATGTCTCACGTCCATTGTTTTACGTGTGCTCATGGAGATGTCGACCGCTGTCATTTCTGCATTACTCACATTTTATGGAGATGTCGACCGCTGTCATTTCTGCATTACTCCCATTTTCATGGAGATGTTGACCGCTGTCATTTCTGCATTACTCTTATTTTATGGAGATGTCGACCGCTGTCATTCATGCATTACTCTCATTTTATGGAGATGTCGACCGCTGTCATTTCTGCATTACTCCCATTATCATGGCGATGTCGACTGCTGTCATTTTTGCATTACTCCTATTTTCATGGAGATGTCGACCGCTGTCAATTCTGCATTACGCCCATTTTATGGAGATGTCGACCGCTGTCATTCCTGCATTACTCTCATTTTCATGGACATGTCGAGCGCTGCCATTCCTGCATTACTCCCATTATCATGGAGATGTCGACCGCCTTTCATTCCTGCATTACTCTCATTTTCATGGACATGTCGAGCGCTGCCATTCCTGCATTACTCCCATTATCATAGAGATGTCGACCGCTGTCATTTCTGCTTTACTCCCATTTTATGGAGATGTCGACCGCTGTCATTTCTGCATTACTCCTATTTTCATGGAGATGTTGACCGCTGTCATTTCTGCATTACTCCCATTTTATGGAGATGTCGACCGCTGTCATTCATGCATTACTCTCATTTTATGGAGATGTCGACCGCTGTCATTTCTGCATTACTCCCATTATCATGGCGATGTCGACTGCTGTCATTTCTGCATTACTCCTATTTTCATGGAGATGTCGACCGCTGTCAATTCTGCATTACTCTCATTTTCATGGAGATGTCGACCGCTGTCATTTCTGTATTTCTCCCATTTTATGGAGATGTCGACCGCTGTCATTCCTGCATTACTCTCATTTTCATGGACATGTCGAGCGCTGCCATTTCTGCATTACTCCCATTATCATGGAGATGTCGACCGCTGTCATTTCTGCATTACTCCCATTTTATGGAGATGTCGACCGCTGTCCTTCATGCATTACTCTCATTTTATGGAGATGTCGACCGCTGTCATTTCTGCATTACTCCCATTATCATGGCGATGTCGACTGCTGTCATTTCTGCATTACTCCTATTTTCATGGAGATGTCGACCGCTGTCATTTCTGTATTTCTCCCATTTTATGGAGATGTCAACCGCTATCATTCCTGCATTACTCTCATTTTCATGGACATGTCGAGCGCTGCCATTTCTGCATTACTCCCATTATCATGGCGATGTCGACTGCTGTCATTCCTGCATTACTCCCATTATCATGGAGATGTAGACCGCTGTCATTTCTGCATTACTCCCATTTTTATGGAGATGTCGACCGCTGTCATTTCTGCATTACTCTCATTTTCATGGAGATGTCGAGCGCTGCCATTTCTGCATTACTCTCATTTTTATGGAGATGTCGAGCACTGTCATTTCTGCATGACTCTCATTTTCACAGAAATGACGAGCGCTGTCATTTCTGCATCACTCCCATTTTTATGGAGATGTCGAGCACTGTCATTGCGCATTACTCTCACTTTTACAGAGATGTCGACCGTTGTTATAACTGCATTACAGTCATTTCATAGAGATGTCGAGCGCTGTCATTTCTGCTTTACTTTCATTTTCAAGGAGATGTCGAGCGCTGTCATTTCTGCTTTACTCTCATTTTCAAGGAGATGTCGAGCGATGTCATTTCTGCATTACTCCCATTTTCAAGGAGATGTCGAGCGATGTCATTTCTACATTACTCCCATTATCATGGAGATGTCGTGCGGTCATTTCTGCATTACTCCCATTATCATGGAGATGTCGTGCGGTCATTTCTGCATTACTCCCATTATCATGGAGATGTTGAATGCTGTCATTTTCATTGAGATGTCGAGAGCTGTCATTTCTGCATTACTCCCATTTTTATGGAGATGTCGACCGCTGTCATTTCTGCATTACTCTCATTTTCATGGAGATGTCGAGCGCTGCCATTTCTGCATTACTCTCATTTTTATGGAGACGTCGAGCACTGTCATTTCTGCATGACTCTCATTTTCACAGAAATGACGAGCGCTGTCATTTCTGCATCACTCCCATTTTTATGGAGATGTCGAGCGCTGTCATTGCGCATTACTCTCACTTTTACAGAGATGTCGACCGTTGTTATTCCTGCATTACAGTCATTTCATAGAGATGTCGAGCGCTGTCATTTCTGCTTTACTCTCATTTTCAAGGAGATGTCGAGCGCTGTCATTTCTGCTTTACTCTCATTTTCAAGGAGATGTCGAGCGATGTCATTTCTGCATTACTCCCATTTTCAAGGAGATGTCGAGCGATGTCATTTCTACATTACTCCCATTATCATGGAGATGTCGTGCGGTCATTTCTGCATTACTCCCATTATCATGGCGATGTCGACTGCTGTCATTTTTGCATTACTCCTATTTTCATGGAGATGTCGACCGCTGTCAATTCTGCATTACGCCCATTTTATGGAGATGTCGACCGCTGTCATTCCTGCATTACTCTCATTTTCATGGACATGTCGAGCGCTGCCATTCCTGCATTACTCCCATTATCATGGAGATGTCGACCGCCTTTCATTCCTGCATTACTCTCATTTTCATGGACATGTCGAGCGCTGCCATTCCTGCATTACTCCCATTATCATAGAGATGTCGACCGCTGTCATTTCTGCTTTACTCCCATTTTATGGAGATGTCGACCGCTGTCATTTCTGCATTACTCCTATTTTCATGGAGATGTTGACCGCTGTCATTTCTGCATTACTCTCATTTTATGGAGATGTCGACCGCTGTCATTTCTGCATTACTCCCATTATCATGGCGATGTCGACTGCTGTCATTTTTGCATTACTCCTATTTTCATGGAGATGTCGACCGCTGTCAATTCTGCATTACGCCCATTTTATGGAGATGTCGACCGCTGTCATTCCTGCATTACTCTCATTTTCATGGACATGTCGAGCGCTGCCATTCCTGCATTACTCCCATTATCATGGAGATGTCGACCGCCTTTCATTCCTGCATTACTCTCATTTTCATGGACATGTCGAGCGCTGCCATTCCTGCATTACTCCCATTATCATAGAGATGTCGACCGCTGTCATTTCTGCTTTACTCCCATTTTATGGAGATGTCGACCGCTGTCATTTCTGCATTACTCCTATTTTCATGGAGATGTTGACCGCTGTCATTTCTGCATTACTCCCATTTTATGGAGATGTCGACCGCTGTCATTCATGCATTACTCTCATTTTATGGAGATGTCGACCGCTGTCATTTCTGCATTACTCCCATTATCATGGCGATGTCGACTGCTGTCATTTCTGCATTACTCCTATTTTCATGGAGATGTCGACCGCTGTCAATTCTGCATTACTCTCATTTTCATGGACATGTCGAGCGCTGCCATTCCTGCATTACTCCCATTATCATAGAGATGTCGACCGCTGTCATTTCTGCTTTACTCCCATTTTATGGAGATGTCGACCGCTGTCATTTCTGCATTACTCCTATTTTCATGGAGATGTTGACCGCTGTCATTTCTGCATTACTCTCATTTTATGGAGATGTCGACCGCTGTCATTTCTGCATTACTCCCATTATCATGGCGATGTCGACTGCTGTCATTTCTGCATTACTCCTATTTTCATGGAGATGTCGACCGCTGTCAATTCTGCATTACTCTCATTTTCATGGAGATGTCGACCGCTGTCATTTCTGTATTTCTCCCATTTTATGGAGATGTCGACCGCTGTCATTCCTGCATTACTCTCATTTTCATGGACATGTCGAGCGCTGCCATTTCTGCATTACTCCCATTATCATGGAGATGTCGACCGCTGTCATTTCTGCATTACTCCCATTTTATGGAGATGTCGACCGCTGTCCTTCATGCATTACTCTCATTTTATGGAGATGTCGACCGCTGTCATTTCTGCATTACTCCTATTTTCATTGAGATGTCGACCGCTGTCAATTCTGCATTACTCCTATTTTCATGGAGATGTCGACCGCTGTCATTTCTGTATTTCTCCCATTTTATGGAGATGTCAACCGCTGTCATTCCTGCATTACTCTCATTTTCATGGACATGTCGAGCGCTGCCATTCCTGCATTACTCCCATTATCATGGAGATGTCGACCGCTGTCATTTCTGCATTACTCCCATTTTTATGGAGATGTCGACCGCTGTCATTTCTGCATTACTCTCATTTTCATGGAGATGTCGAGCGCTGCCATTTCTGCATTACTCTCATTTTTATGGAGACGTCGAGCACTGTTATTTCTGCATGACTCTCATTTTCACAGAAATGACGAGCGCTGTCATTTCTGCATCACTCCCATTTTTATGGAGATGTCGAGCGCTGTCATTGCGCATTACTCTCACTTTTACAGAGATGTCGACCGTTGTTATTCCTGCATTACAGTCATTTCATAGAGATGTCGAGCGCTGTCATTTCTGCTTTACTCTCATTTTCAAGGAGATGTCGAGCGCTGTCATTTCTGCTTTACTCTCATTTTCAAGGAGATGTCGAGCGATGTCATTTCTGCATTACTCCCATTTTCAAGGAGATGTCCAGCGATGTCATTTCTACATTACTCCCATTATCATGGAGATGTCGTGCGGTCATTTCTGCATTACTCCCATTATCATGGAGATGTCGTGCGGTCATTTCTGCATTACTCCCATTATCATGGAGATGTTGAATGCTGTCATTTTCATTGAGATGTCGAGAGCTGTCATTTCTGCATTACTCCCATTTTTATGGAGATGTCGACCGCTGTCATTTCTGCATTACTCTCATTTTCATGGAGATGTCGAGCGCTGCCATTTCTGCATTATCTCATTTTTATGGAGACGTCGAGCACTGTCATTTCTGCATGACTCTCATTTTCACAGAAATGACGAGCGCTGTCATTTCTGCATCACTCCCATTTTTATGGAGATGTCGAGCGCTGTCATTGCGCATTACTCTCACTTTTACAGAGATGTTGACCGTTGTTATTCCTGCATTACAGTCATTTCATAGAGATGTCGAGCGCTGTCATTTCTGCTTTACTCTCATTTTCAAGGAGATGTCGAGCGCTGTCATTTCTGCTTTACTCTCATTTTCAAGGAGATGTCGAGCGATGTCATTTCTGCATTACTCCCATTTTCAAGGAGATGTCGAGCGATGTCATTTCTACATTACTCCCATTATCATGGAGATGTCGTGCGGTCATTTCTGCATTACTCCCATTATCATGGAGATGTCGTGCGGTCATTTCTGCATTACTCCCATTATCATGGAGATGTCGAATGCTGTCATTTTCATGGAGATGTCGAGAGCTGTCATTTCTGCATTACTCTCATTTTTACGGAGATGTCGAGTGCTGTCATTTCTGCATTACTCCCATTATCATGGAGATGTCGAGCGCTGTCATTGCGCATTACTCTCACTTTTACAGAGATGTCGACCATTGTTATTCCTGCATTACAGTCATTTCATAGAGATGTCGAGCGCTGTCAGTTCTGCTTTACTCTCATTTTCATGGAGATGTCGAGCGATGTCATTTCTGCATTACTCCCATTTTCAAGGAGATGTCGAGCGATGTCATTTCTACATTACTCCCATTATCATGGAGAAGTCGTGCGGTCATTTCTGCATTACTCCCATTATCATGGAGATGTTGTGCGGTCATTTCTGCATTACTCCCATTATCATGGAGATGTTGAATGCTGTCATTTTCATTGAGATGTCGAGAGCTGTCATTTCTGCATTACTCTCATTTTCACGGAGATGTCGAGTGCTGTCATTTCTGCATTACTCCCATTATCATGGAGATGTCGAGAGCTGTCATTTCTGTATCACTCCCATTTTTATGGAGATGTCAAGCGCTGTCATTGCGCATTACTCTCACTTTTACAGAGATGTCGAGCGCTGTTATTCCTGCATTACTCTCCTTTTCATAGAGATGTCGACCGCAGTCATTTCTGCATTACTCTCATGTTCATGGAGATGTCGAGCGCTGTCATTCCTGCATTACTCCCATTTTCATGGAAATGTCGAACATCATCCTAACTGTAGCAGTCCAATAGGCACTTGCGTGGTGCCTGGATATCTTAGAAACAGCACCAGACCCTTAGGACAGACCCACAAACATAAATTTAAACATTTACCAATGGAGGTCAGGTTATGGGTCTGATGATGGTCTGGGGCTGATTCCGAAAGTTCCAGGCGACTGTTACCTAACCAGATGAAAAATGCAAAACTTGCTATTTTCCGTCACATATAAAAATAAAAATAAAACAGTTATATACTTACAATATACAGGTGTGGAACAATTCCCCTTCAGAATATTCACTCAAATAAACTCATTCAAATTCATTGTTTTAAATTGTTACAATTTCATTGAAAAATAGTACACTGTTGACAACAGGAACACCATTGCCTATATAGACACATGATAACTGGTTATTTATGCAAAAATACCACAATTTCTTGAACACATGTGTTTCTAATAGAATAATCTCTGCAGGATACTGCATGATACTGCATCAGATCAAAGGAAATTGCATACTACCTGGTAATAATAATTAACTGACCCAGTCAGCAAGATTATCCAGCTTAATTTCCCACCAAATCTATCATAAATTGTGTTTCTACATGACTGTACACTTATATTATTCTGATATTAAGAATTAATTATCTTTGTCATTTTTTGACTTTTAAATACATGTTATTTAAAGTATGACTGTGCTTAAATTTCAAAGTAGATTTTATATTTGTTAAATTTGTAGATAGTTCCTTATAATATAATAATTCACAATGACTTAAACTATTAAATTGACTTGTCATCATGATGGTCATGTTAATGCAGAGTAATATTGATATCATTTTGCACTTGGGACACAATTTTAATTGTTCCGGTTTTAAATGTTGAAGTTATCATGATGTTTGGAATTTAAAAATGTTCTTGCAACACAATAATACATATTTTGGCTTTTTATATTTTTTTTAAATAATTGAATTGAATTGAATGTTGTTTAACGGCTCATCAACACAATATAGGTTATTTAGAGCCGCCCCAGAGAGAGGGGAAGGATACATAGGAATCCAGGAACTGTGCCCTACTCTTATATCGAATAGATTCCAATGGTTCTTTAACGTGCTCGCAGGATAGACCGATACATGGGACCGTTTACGTCCCCATCCGATGGACGAGGCTAAGCTAGGGAAAGTGTCTTGCCCAAGAACACACCGACGAAACTCAGTGGCACCATGGAGGATTGAACCCGGGGCCTCCGGTTACAAATCCGCCGTGCTACCGATTGAAAACATAAGGTTCCACTAAAAGTTTTATACATGTACTTAGCAAAATAACTTGTTAAGTGGTCCTTTGACATAAAATCCACATTTTACTTGAGTACATTCTACTTGGGTAATAAGTAACATAGAAGAAATAACAACAATCTGTATAAAGTTTAAGCTTTGTGATGAAGTTTTGGCGAACGGAGATAAAGCAGATCAGAATGGAAAAGTTTGTCGTGATCTTATGGCGAATAAAGAAATGGCAAATCTGAATTGAAAAGTTTGTGGCGATGTTACGGCGTGCAATAAAAAAAAAATCGGAATGGTAAAGTTTGTCGCAATGTTGTGGCGAACAACAAAACAGGTCACATACCAGAATAATATAGGCCAGCCACTTCAAAACATGTCACCCATCATTTGTATATAGACCACTTCAAAACGGGTCAACTACCAGAATAATATAGACCAACCACTTCAAAACAGGTCACCTACCAGAATAATATAGGCCAGCCACCTCAAAACATGTCACCCATCATTTGTATATAGACCAGCCCCTTCAAAACAGGTCACCTACCAGAATGATATAGACCAACCACTTCAAAACAGGTCACCTACCAGAATAATATAAGCCAGCCACCTCAAAACGTGTCACCCATCATTTGTATATAGACCAGCCACTTCAAAACAGGTCACCTACCAGAATAATATAGACCCACCACTTCAAAACAGGTCACCTACCAGAATAATATAGGCCAGCCACCTCAAAACATGTCACCCATCATTTGTATATAGACCAACCACTTCAAAACATGTCACCTACCAGAATTATATAGACCAGCCACCTCAAAACATGTCACCCACCATTTGTATATAGATCAGCCACTTCAAAACAGGTCACCTACCAGAATTATATAGACCAGCCACCTCAAAACATGTCACCCATCATTTGTATATAGACCAGCCACTTCAAAACAAGTCTCCTACGAGAATAATATAGACAAACCACTTCAAAACAGGTCACCTATCAGAATTATATAGACCAGCCACCTCAAAACATGTCACCCATCATTTGTATATAGACCAGCCACTTCAAAACATATCACCTTCCAGAATAATATAGACCAACCACTTCAAAACAGGTCACCTACCAGAATAATATAGACCTACCACTTCAAAACAGGTCACCTACCAGAATAATATAGGCCAGCCACCTCAAATCATGTCACTTATCATTTGTATATAGACCAGCCACTTCACAACAGGTCACCTACCAGAATAATATAGGCCAGCCACATCAAAAAATGTCACCCATCATTTGTAGATAGACCAACCACTTCAAAACAGGTCAACTACCAGAATAATATAGACCAACCACTTCAAAACAGGTCACCTACCAGAATAATATAAGCCAGCCACCTCAAAACGTGTCACCCATCATTTGTATATAGACCAGCCACTTCAAAACAGGTCACCTACCAGAATAATATAGACCCACCACTTCAAAACAGGTCACCTACCAGAATAATATAGACCAGCCACTTCAAAACAGGTCACCTACCAGAATAATATAGGCCAGCCACCTCAAAACATGTCACCCATCATTTGTATATAGACCAACCACTTCAAAACAGGTCACCTACCAGAATAATATAGGCCAGCCACCTCAAAACATGTCACCCATCATTTGTATATAGACCAACCACTTCAAAACAGGTCACCTACCAGAATAATATAGGCCAGCCACCTCAAAACATGTCACCCATCATTTGTATATAGATCAGCCACTTCAAAACAGGTCACCTACCAGAATTATATAGACCAGCCACCTCAAAACATGTCACCCATCATTTGTATATAGACCAGCCACTTCAAAACAAGTCTCCTACCAGAATAATATAGACAAACCACTTCAAAACAGGTCACCTATCAGAATTATATAGACCAGCCACCTCAAAACATGTCACCCATCATTTGTATATAGACCAGCCACTTCAAAACAAATCACCTACCAGAATAATATAGACAAACCACTTCAAAACAGGTCATCTACCAGAATAATATAAACCTACCACTTCAAAACAGGGCTCCTACCAGAATAATATAGGCCAGCCACCTCAAAACATGTCACTTATCATTTGTATATAGACCAGCCACTTCACAACAGGTCACCTACCGGAATAATATAGACCAACCACTTCAAAACAGGTCACCTACCAGAATAATATAGACCAACCACTTCAAAACAGGTCACCTACCAGAATAATATAGGCCAGCCACTTCACAACAGGTCACCTACCAGAATAATATAAACCTACCACTTCAAAACAGGGCACCTACCAGAATAATATAGGCCAGCCACCTCAAAACATGTCACTTATCATTTGTATATAGACCAGCCACTTCACAACAGGTCACCTACCGGAATAATATAGACCAACCACTTCAAAACAGGTCACCTACCAGAATAATATAGACCAACCACTTCAAAACAGGTCACCTACCAGAATAATATAGGCCAGACACCTCAAAACATGTCACTTATCATTTGTATATAGACCAGCCACTTCACAGCAGGTCACATACCAGAATAATATAGACCAACCACTTCAAAACAGGTCACCTACCAGAATAATATAGACCAACCACTTCAAAACAGGGTCACCTACCAGAATAATATAGGCCAGCCACCTCAAACATGTCACCCATCATTTGTATATAGACCAACCACTTCAAAACAGGTCACCTACCAGAATAATATAGGCCAGCCACCTCAAAATTTGTCACCCATCATTTGTATATAGACCAACCACTCAAAACAGGTCAACTACCAGAATTATATAGACCAGCCACCTCAAAACATGTCTCCCACCAATTTGTATATAGACCAGCGACTTCAAAACAAGTCACCTACCAGAATAATATAGACCAACCACTTCAAAATAGGTCACCTACCAGAAATTATATAGACCAGCCACCTCAAAAACATGTCCACCCATCATTTGTATATAGACCAGCCACTTCAAAACAAGTCACCTACCAGAATAATAGAGACCAACCTCTTTAAAACAGGTCACCTACCAGAATAATATAGACCAACCACTTCAAAACAGGTCACCTACCAGAATAATATAAGGCCACCCACCTCAAAACATGTCACCCATCATTTGTATATAAACCAACCACTTCAAAACAGGTCACCTACCAGAATAATATAGGCCAGCCACCTCAAAACATGTCAGCCCATCATTTGTATATAGACCAACCACTTCAAAACAGGTCAACTACCAGAATTATATAGACCAGCCACCTCAAAACATGTCACCCACAATTTGTATATAGACCAGCGACTCAAAACAAGTCACCTACCAGAATAATATAGACCAACCACTTCAAAACAGGTCACCTATCAGAATTATATAGACCAGCCACCTCAAACATGTCACCATCATTTGTATATAGACCAGCCACTTCAAAACAGATCACCTACCAGAATAATATAGACAAACCACTTCAAAACAGGTCACCTACCAGAATAATATAGGCCAGCCACCTCAACACATGTCACCCATCATTTGTATATAGACAGCCACTTCAAACAGATCACCTACCCAGAATAATATAGACCAACCACTTCAAAACAGGTCACCTACCAGAATAATGTAGGCCAGCCACCTCAAAACATGTCACTCATCATTTGTATATAGACCAACCACTTCAAAACAGGTCACCTACCAGAATAATATAAACCTACCACTTCAAAACAGGTCACCTACCGGAATAATATAGGCAGCCACCTCAAAACATGTCACCCAACATTTGTATATAGGACCAGCCACTTCAAAACAAGTCTCCTACTCAGAATAATATAGACAAACCACTTCAAAACAGGTCACCTAATCAGAATTATATAGACCAGCCACCTCAAACATGTCACCCCATCATTTGTATATAGACCAGCCACTTCAAAAACAAATCACCTACCAGAATAATATAGACAAACACTTCAAAACAGGTCACCTACCAGAATAATATAAACCTACCACTTCAACACAGGGCAGCTACCAGAATAATATAGGCCAGCCACCTCAAAACATGTCACTTATCATTTGTATATAGACCAGCCACTTCACAACAGGTCACCTACCGGAGATAATATAGACCAACCACTTCAAACAGGTCACCTACCAGAATAATATAGACCAACCACTTCAAACAGTCACCTACCAGAATAATATAGGCCAGCCACTTTCAAAACCAGGTCACCTACCAGAATAATATAAACTACCACTTCAAAACAGGGCCACCTACCAGAATAAATATAGGCCAGCCACCTCAAAACATGTCACTTATCATTTGTATATAGACCAGCCACTTCACAACAGGTCACCTATCGGAATAATATAGACCAACCACTTCAAAACCAGGTCACCTACCAGAATAATATAGACCCAAACCACTTCAAACAGGTCACCCTACCAGAATAATATAGGCCAGCCACCTCAAAAACATGTCACTTATCATTTGTATATAGACCAGGCCACTTCACAGCAGGTCACAATCACTACCAGAATAATATAGACCAACCACTTCAAAACAGGTCACCTACCAGAATAATATGGACCAACAACTTCAACAGGTCACCCTTACCAGAAATAAATATAGACCAACCACTTCAAAATAGGTCACCTACCAGAATTATATAGACCAGCCCCACCCCCCCCCCCCCCCCCTCAAAACAATGTCACCCATCATTTGTATATGACCAGCCACTTCAAAACAAGTCACCTACCAGAATAATAGAGACCAACCTCTTCAAAACAGGTCACCCTACCAGAATAATATAGACCAACCACTTCAAAACAGGTCACCTACCAGAATTAATATAGGCCAGCCACCTCAAAACATGTCACCCATCATTTGTATATAAACAACCACTTCAAAACAGGTCAACTACCAGAATAATATAGGCCAGCCACCTCAAAACATGTCACCCATTCATTTGTATATAGACCAACCACTTCAAAACAGGTCAACTACCAGAATGTATATAGACCAGACCACCTCAAACATGTCACCCACAATTTGTATATAGACCAGCGACTTCAAAACAAGTCACCTACCAGAATAATATAGACCAACCACTTCAAAACAGGTCACCTATCAGAATTATATAGACCAGCCACCTCAAAAACCATGTCACCCATCATTTGTATATAGACCAGCCACTTCAAAACAGATCACCTACCAGAATAATATAGACCACCACATCAAAACAGGTCACCTACCAGAATAATATAGGCCAGCACACCTCAAAACATGTCACCCATCATTTGTATATAGACAGCACACTTCAAAACAGATCACCCTACCCAGAATAATATAGACCAAACCACTTCAAAAACAGGTCACCTACCAGAATAATGTAGGCCAGCCACCTCTCAAAACATGTCACTCATCATTTGTATATAGACCAACCACTTCAAAACAGGTCACCTACCAGAATAATATAAAACCTACCACTTCAAAACAGGTCACCTACCGGAATAATATAGGCCAGCCACCTCAAACATGTCACTCATCATTTGTATATAGACCAGCACCTCAAAAACATGTCTCCCCCAATTTGTATATAGACCAGCGACTCAAAAACAAGTCACCTACCAGAATAATATAGACCAACCACTTCAAATAGGTCACCTACCCAGAATTATATAGACCAGCCCACCTCAAACATGTCACCCATCATTTGCATATAGACCAGCCACTTCAAAACAAGTTCACCTACCAGAATAATAGAGACCTAACCTCTTTAAAACAGGTCACCTACCAGAATAATATAGACCAACCACTTCAAACAGGTCACCTACCAGAATAATATAGGCCACCCACCTCAAAACATGTCACCCATCATTTGTATATAAACCAACCACTTCAAAACAGGTCACCTACCAGAATAATATAGGCCAGCCACCTCAAAACATGGTCACCCATCATTTGTATATAGACCAACCACTTCAAAACCAGGTCAACTACCAGAATTATATAGACCAGCCACTCAAAAACATGTCACCCACAATTTGTATATAGACCCAGCGACTTCAAAACAAGTCACCTACCAGAATAATATAGACCAACCACTTCAAAACAGGTCACCTATCAGAATATATTAGACCAGCCACCTCAAAACATGTCACCCATCATTTGTATATAGACCAGCCACTTCAAAACAGATCACCTACCAGAATAATATAGACCAACCACTTCAAAACAGGTCACCTACCAGAATAATATAGGCCCAGCCACCCTCAACACATGTCACCCATCATTTGTATATAGACCAGCCACTTCAAAACAGATCACCTACCAGAATAATATAGACCAACCATTTCAAACAGGTCACACTACCCAGAATAATATAGGCACAGCACCTCAAAACATGACACCCATCATTTAGTATATAGACCAGGCCACCTTCAAAACAGATCACCCCTACCAGAATAATAAAGACCAACCACTTCTAAAACTGGTCACCTACCAGAATATATGTAGGCCCAGCCACCTCAAAACTTGTCACTCATCAATTTGTATATTGACCAACCACTTCAAAACAGGTCTCACCTACCAGAATAATATAAACCTATCACCACTTCAACAAAACAGGTCACCTACCCGGAATAATTATAGGCCAGCCACCTCAAAACATGTCACTCATCATTTGTATATAGACCAAGCCACCTCAAACATGTCTCCCACAAATTTGTATATGAACCCAGCGACTTCAAACCAAGTCACCTACCAGAATAATATAGACCCAACCACTTCAAAATAGGTCACCTCTACCCAGAATAATATAGACAGCACCTCAAAACATGTCACCCATTCATTTGCAATATAGACCAGCCACTTCAAAACAAGTCACCTACATGAATAATAGGAGGACAAACCTCTTAAAACAAAACAGGTCACCTACCAGAATATATTAGGACAACCACTTCAAAACAGATGTCACTCCTACCAGAATAATATAGGCCACCCACCTCAAATACATGTCACCCTCATTTGTATATAAACCAACCACTTCAAACAGGGTACACCTACCAGAATAATATAGGCCAGCCACCTCAACACATGTCACCCCAATCATTTGTATATAGACCAACCACTCAAACAGGTCAACTACCAGAATTATATAGGACCAGCCACCTCAAAACAATGTCACCACAATTTGTATATAGACCAGCGACTTCAAACTAGTCACCTACCAGAATAATATAGACCAAACCACATTCAAATACAAGTGTCACCTATCAGAATTATATATGCCCACAGCCACCTCCCAAAACATGTCACCCATCCATTTGTATATAGACCACCACTTCAAAACAGATCACCTACCAGAATAATATAGACCAACACTTCAAAACAGGTCACCTACCAGAATAATATAGGCCAGCCCACCCTCAACACATGTCACCCATCATTTTGTATATAGACCAGCCACTTCCTAAACAGATCACCTACCAGAATAATATAGGACAACCACTTCAAAACAGGTCCCTACCAGAATAATTAGGCCAGCCACCTCAAAACATGTCACTCATCATTTGTATATAGAACAAAACCCTTCAAACAGGTCACCTACCAGATAAATATAAACCTACCACTTCAAACAGGATCACCTAACCGGATAATATAGGCCAAGACCTACCTCAAAACAATGGTCACCCATCATTGTATATAGACCAGCCACTTCAAAAACAAGTCTCCTACCAGAATAATATAGACAAACCCACTTCAAAAAGGTCACCTATCAGAATTATATAGACTAGCACCTCAAAACATGTCACCCATCATTTGTATATAGACACACCACTTCAAAACAAATCACCTACCAGAATAATATAGACAAACCACTTCAAAAC
>JAWPHD010014822.1:0-58888 GCA_037043455.1 Cyrtodaria siliqua
TGATTTTCAATTGCCCACTACCAAATGATACGTTAGGTCTGACCGGCTGCTCCCGACCTTCCAGGTAAGGGCTGTGGCCAGGGGTCAAAGTTTGCCATGGTTAGTGGGGAAAAATATAAGATCTTGTATTATTTGTATTTATTAAAAGATAAATTTTCGGGTATAATGTTACTTCTATTATTGGAAGAAGGCATTAATGCAAGGTGTGACACTGTTGGTTCAATGGCTATATTTTACGCAGGTTCCTGAAGCTGTTTTTTGCAAGCAAATTCCCATATTAACTGATGAGGGTCTCCCAGGGGTTTTGGGGATCAAGGGAACATGGCCATTTAGTTTTGGGGAACAAGGGAACAGTGTTTGTTATTGGTAATGTTTTTGGGGAACAAGGGAACATTGGGTCATATTTTCACCCCCTGGGAGGGCCTCACTGATACTGTATAATATCACAGATCAAAATCACTACTGTCCATTCAATACTGTAAAGCGAAAAGGGAAATCTTTCATTCCCAAACATTAACTAAATACTAGTTATCATGGAAGGACTGTCCTCAGACTGTAATACTAATGTAGCAAAGTTTTCTTGTATTGTTTTCTTTTTAGCATCATCTGTTTTCATTTCATGTTACTCAAAAAAATGGTTTAGAAATTGGTCAACTTTTGAAGTTTTCCTTAATTAAAAAAAAAAAAAAATGGTTTTAGAAGAATTGATATTTATATGAATGTGTTTAATTCTAGGTGTTCCATCAAGGTTTGCTTCTGATCCACACTAGGTATGACATAGTATATGCATGTACATAACCTTTCCCATATTTAACCAACTTCCGATGTAGTTTATGTAACCAATATACATATAATTATATATAATGTATATATTAGCTGGTGTATATGTATTTGCGCATGTAAGTGTGTGTGTGTAGTTCACAGGAGTATAGTCCCTCCTCCTTGCATGTAATGTAACCATTCCCTTATGTAACCAACTTCCCAGCATATTTTATGTAGCCAGTATTCCTCAGGTAATGCATATGTAATTTAACCTTTCCTTGATTTAACCAACTTTTAGTTTAGTTTTCCTCATACTTTTCGGTATTAACCTCGGATTGGAATTTTGCATGGGGTTTTGGTATTTAACAACGCTGTCTGAACCTGTCAAATTTTAATACCAAAAGCATATGTTATCTTGGGCACTTATTTTTTAAGGTTTTGAGAAGTTCTTTGCCTACCCAGGTATTCTAGTGCCATTGCGTACATATTGTTCTGTATTTTACTTATATCAGTTGTTTTCTTTTGTTTTGTACTTTTATTTACCAGTCACGAGTGTATTTAACCCTTAACCCGCTACATATATATAATGGACTGTTCTTTCTTTGAATTAAGACCATTCCATTTATGTGACAAAGTAGCGCTTTAGGGAAAATGACTGATCAGAAGCCGGACATTGTAAACCTTGATCAGCCTGCGAGTTACTCTCAAGCTGATTTGGGTTTACAATGGACGCACAGGCTATTATAGTCATGCTTAGCCAGTTAAGGGTTAATGCTCTTTGTGTGACACAATTACATGTAGCTGTTTATTGCATGCAATTAGAACCTTTACTTTTACTAAATGTATTCGAGGGTTCAGTGCAAAACTATTGTATCTCCTTCTTTATTCATATGTAGTTACAATAATTTTGCACTGAACCCTCGTAATGTAGCATGGCTCTTTTTGAAATTGAATGAAGATCCCTGCTTCAATAGTCCTCTGTTTCACCCTGCTTCATTTAACCCCTGTGAACTTTACTTTGGTAAACCTTTGCTTTACCCTGCTTCAGTAGACCCATGTGACCTCTGCTTCAGTAGACCACTGTGAACCCTGCTTCAGTAGACCCATGTGACCTCTGCTTCAGTAGACCACTGTGAACCCTGCTTCAATAGACCCATGTGACCTCTGCTTCAGTAGACCACTGTGAACCCTGCTTCAATAGACCCATGTGACCTCTGCTTCAGTAGACCACTGTGAACCCCGCTTCAGTAGAGCAATGTGAACCCTGCTTCAGTAGAACCATGTGACTCCTGCTTCAGTAGACACATGTGAACCCTTCTTCAGTAGACCCAAGTGACTCCTACTTCAGTAGACCCATATGAACCCTGCTTCAGTAGAACCATGTGACTCCTGCTTCAGTAGACCCAAGTGACCCCTACTTCTGTAGACCCATGTGAACCCTGCTTCAGTAGAACCATGTGACTCCTGCTTCAGTAGACCGAAGTAACCTCTGCTTTGGTAGATTCATGCATGTGAACCCTGCTTCAGTAGACCCATGTGACCCCTACTTCAGTAGACCCGTGTGAGTCCTGCTTCAGTAGACCCCGTGTGCACTCTGCTTTAGTATACCTTGGATTTTCCCTGCTTCAGTAGATCCGTGTGACCCCTGCTTTAGCAGAGCATTCCTGCGCCCTGCTTCGGTAGAACCCACTGCCAAGTGCTTCAGTGGACCCATGTGAACCCTGTTTCAATAGGTGTTTGAACCTTTTAATTCTTTATAGTATTTTTGGCATAATTGAGAGTGTTATAATTATACTAAATTCTAGGTTAATCTGTAATCCTTTTTCCACCTTTTGCCACCTTTGGCCATCTATACCATTCTGGTTTATAGAATTGTAATACATGTGGATTACTGTAAATGGGGTAAACTGTTTAGATATTGTATTTCTTTACAAATGAAAACACATTTGCTTATATTTTATACATTCACTTGTTTGTTGAAGAAAAAAAAAAGCTAAATTGGAATAAACTTTGATTTGGTTGGAGCTGCTGCGCATCCATTCATTGTGTCTCAATAGAAAACGGCTATAATCCACTGTCTGAAAATAGACTGACGATAGTTGTCTCTCTTTCACATTTTGTTATCATTATTATTGGAACTACAAGAGGTGTTCAACTTATAACGTAACACTTTTGTTTAAGATATTGTTTTCAGCGGAAGTGATTATCATAAAAAATATGTGATTTGATTATGTGAGACTGTCATTTAGAACATACGCATTTAACAATAATCTCCAATTTCACTCGGTTCACTTTAAATTACATGTACATTTTGTATTTAGGTACATACTATTTTCCAATGTTAAACCTATATGTTTCTATTGCCGTAGAGTTTTACCGTAAACCAAGTAATTTCACTAAATGCATATCATAATTAATTAAAACTGTGTTTGAAATTTAAATATAATCATATGTTTTATTTTAAGACAAAAATTTAAATGTTGAATTCGAAGTTCGAATTTTATCGCAATATTAGGAAAACGACAAATATTAGGACAGTTTGCTTGTATGTTACCAATGCTTTTATAAATAATTATTAACCAAAATAAGCATTTTATTCATATTTTGTAAGACAAAAATGAATAGTTATTGTTGCTGAATTATCACGTACCATATAAATATATCTTCGGTCAAAACATAAACATTTTCCATCATTATTTGCAGATGTGTGTGTTTTGCCCCTAAATCTTAAGTTATATATTTTTTATTTCTTTTCTTATAAGAAAGTAATGAAACTTATTTTTTATAGATGAGGAAATCATTACAAAGCTGTAGATGATCTTTCGAACTAATGAATGAATGGTGTTTTACAGCACGTCGACACATAAATAGGTCATGTTGTGCGCAAAAATTTATGAAAAATGAAGAAATGAACTATTAAATAAAAATTAATGTAAATATATAAAGTTAAAACTATTAAAAAATAAGGGATGATAAGGTGAAATATAAACTATGTATGTAAATCAACAAATGCCCGTCAACGGGTATATAAACCAGTAAATATATATAAGAACACATTATAATGATTTATATAGTCTGATCTCTTTTAGGAAATCTAAAACAAGACTAAAATCTATAGTATCAAATAACTCTTTCATAGTATTAACATTGTAGTACCTTTGATGCATAGGATCAAAGTCTACACATCCCAACAAGATGTGTTTGACCGTTAACGGTGCAAAGCAGGGTAGACATTCTGGTAATTGCTCAGCTTGTAAAAATATGAATGAGTTTAACGTGTATCTTTCGAACTAGAATATTCCATAAATCATTTTCAAAATTGAATGTCATGTTCACTTTTTTACTTCAGACATGGACAAGTCAGACTACTATATAACTGTAAATGACAATTTACAAGCATTTGTTTTAAAATGTGTATTGCAGTTATTTTTATAATTGAAGATTTTTGCTTTAAAACATCATTCTCTCCCTTTTTCAAAAAATCAGATGCAGCAAAATTAGGAAGCACATAATAGTTCATGTCATAATGTTTTACATCGAAGGAATCATTAGACTTGACATTAATATAACCATATTCCGCTGAGAATGTCAAGATATTTGATTCAGTTACAAAATGAAAGTGTTACGTTATAAGTTAAACACCTCTTGTATATCGACAGAAAAATAATGTAAATGTAAAAACATAATATTAATATGAATATCAGTTGCATATTTGCATATCATTATTGTAATTATTTGAGTAGAAAATGCAGTAATTCATACTAATTGTTGATGATATTGGACCAATAGTATATTTAAACATATGAAAAAATAACGAAGAAAAAAATGCAAACTCCAAATGTTATAACCTTTTGTTTAATTACGCTCGTAAATGCAAACTCCAAATGTTATAACCTTATGTTTAATTACGCTCGTAAATGCAAACAGATTTAAAGTCAAAATGATACACTTTATTAATAAATCAAGGCGCTGTTTTTAATGCTTGATCAAGATTAATATACGTGTCCATTTAATGTGAAACAGAAAATGGAAAGGCTCGGTCACTTAATCTAATCAGCAAAAACTTGCCAAATAAATGAATATTATACTGTCTTATATTTTTTAGTTTCTTGAAAATGCAGTTTTTATTGAAATAGAGATGTATGACTATTATGTACAGTGTTATAAATGTGTTTATTTCCTTTCTTTATTACACTCCAGGTCCTGTATTCATAAAGGAACTTAAGTGGAAAATATTACTTAAGTCAAAATTTAAGATTTTTGCATATTTTTAAATCTCCTTATTAACCTTCCAGGGTCACTACAAACCATCTATTTTAAGATAAATATTTAGCTGGAGGTTTTATTTATCCATAACCTTATTGCAGCAACATTAAGAAAATGCTGATAGAAAAGGGTGTTTAAAAAATTGATAAAATTTGACTTAAGATATTGCTAAGAAGCTTTACGAATACGGGCCCAGCTGCTCCACAAGTTATGTGATAATAATTGATAACAACTGGGAGCTTGACTTGTAAGTGAGGAAGTGTTGATTCTTACGGATGGCGAGAGGTGTACAGTAATGGTTCTACCCAGGAAAAGTGGGTGGTCTGCCTCCATCACGTATATAACCCGACATGTCTTGAAAATGACGTAAAACGCCATACAAACAAATTTATTTCCTCCTGGTTAGGAGATTTATGTATCTAATTACAACAATGCACAATTTTGAGAAATAATAAAAGGTAATAACATTACATACATACACGATGATATTATCACATAACTTGTGGAGCTGGAGTGTAATAAAGCCAAAATAAAGTAGAACTATCGCTGAAGGTGATGAATACCCTCGCCCTTTTTTGCTCCCTGAAGGGTGAGCATATAGTTGCCGCTTTGTCCTTCCATCCGTCAATCACATATCTTGAAAACTACTGTTGGGACTACAATGAAACTTCACACAATGATAGAGGACAATGTGAGGAAGTGCAGAGTGTAAGAAACGTAACTCTGTCATCCTTCAAATTAGAGTTATTGCCCTTTGTAATTTTATACTTAGGATTTTTGAATTTTCACGTGAAAATAATTCTCAAATAATTCTAAGGCTCTCAAAGTAATACAAAGTTTCATAATTCTGTAAAATAAATTGCAGCAGAATCGAGAAATCTTTGATGCAGAGACACATCATATCATCATCACTGTATGTGAAGTGTAATAACAATCCATGAAAACTTTGAAGTGAAAGCCACATGAAGTTCATTATAGAGTTAAAAAATCTTAAGTCAAACAAATTATTCTATAATAAATTAAGCATCGACTATGTGTGATGTAGGTGGACATAATGGCATCAGTTGTAATGCATATATGAAGTCTGGGAACAAGCCATTCGAAAATGTTTGAGAAAAAATGTGTAACAGGAGATTGTACAATATTAGAATGGAAAATTCTAAGTCAAACAAAGGGCCATAATTCTGTAATAAATTAGGCAATCAACAATGTGTGATGTAGAGGGGTGTAAGTTCATAAGCTGTTATGTGTTTGTGAAGTTTGGGAACAATCAAGTGGAAAATGCTTGAGAAAAAATGTGTTATAGGTCATTATTAGAGTGGAAAATTCTAAGTCAAACAAAGGGCCATAATTCTGTAATAAATTAGGCAATCAACAATGTGTGATGTAGAGGGGTGTAAGTTCATAAGCTGTTATGTGTTTGTGAAGTTTGGGAACAATCAAGTGGAAAATGCTTGAGAAAAAATGTGTTATAGGTCATTATTAGAGTGGAAAATTCTAAGTCAAACAAAGGGCCATAATTCTGTAATAAATTAGGCAATCAACAATGGGTGATATAGAGGGACATAAGGTCATCAGTTGTTATGTGTATAGGAAGTTTGGGAACAACCCATTCAAAACTGTTTGAGGAATGCAAGTAATAAAAACATGTTACGTAATGGGACATGATGGGACAAAAATGTGTTATGCGACGGGACGCGATGCAACGGGACGTTACGGACAGCATGATTCCTATATAGCCCCCACTTCACTTTGTGAAAGCTGGGTATAATGAATAATAATAGTAATAAAACAATAAATAAAAATAAATAAAACATCTTCAAATTTTAATATTTTCAGTCTTTTGTATCAAAAAATCCCCACATTTTATAAGACACTTTACATCTACAAGAGCACCCTTTTTGCATTTTTCATAGGGCCCGGGCACTACTATTAAGGGAAATATGGTACATGAAGAGGATGTTGTATATGTCCTAACTAATAAGACTATATACCGTACATCAATTCGAAACATGTATGCCTCTGTTCTTTACAGTTAAAAAGCATGTAATTACTGTCATGTAGGACACTTTTCTTGTTTTTATCCATGCCTTAAAACATTTAAGCATTGGAATGTCTTTAATGTTGATGTTTAGATAACTTCTGAATTTTATACCACATTCAGCAACAATAACAGGTTGCCATGAAACATTACAAAGTTATTTTAAACAGCATTTATCATGCCATTTACTCTAACCCTTTCGCTGCCACAGTTGAAGACATTGATTTGTGCGACCAATGTAAACCCAGCTCAACCTGTCCATAATGTGCATACTGATCAGGGTTTACACTGTACCCACTTGGTAAAAATGTTTTCCATAACATTTTATCACATAACGTCCCTTATTAGCAGTGTCGAACACCCATTTGATATTCTGTTGTATGTCACACGTGTAATACAACCTGGAACGATTTTGATTGGTCGACACTACGCAAGTTTATTAACTGAAACTATTTATTTATTACAAATTCACCCAGCTCTGAGTCATAAACGTATTATTTGTGACAGCTTATAAAAATAATGCACGTTATACAAAACATTGTTGTTGGTTTGTTAAAAAGTTGGCGTAAACTGCTATTTTGTATAGAGGTAAAACACAAACTCTTTTATACGCAACGTTATGTATGAGACGCGACTTATTTTAAGACGTTTGGCGCTAAAGTGTATCTGACGTCGTGGCGATTCTATGTCCATCTGAATTATTTTTTACTAATTTGATTGCAATGTTATGTGATAAAAAGGATCTTAAACTCGTTCCCATTCCATATAAGATTTATGAAACTCGTTATGAATTATTTTTAACGAGCCTTTTAATTCTTAACTCGTTTCATAAATCTTATATGAAATGGGAACTCGTTTAAGATCCTCTATATATACAAAATATCTCTGGAAGGTTTGAATTTTAAGTTTCAACAGACGACATTTAAAATTTGGTGATGAAAGGGCTAAATCAACACTACAATAGAAGTCTGAAATTAGATCTATGTGGCCTAACACAATAATAACAATAGCTTGAATCCCTGTATTGATTGTGGATGCTATTATCACCTGTCCATATAAACACAATTTGTATCAGCCACATCTGACTTGGGCCATCACAGCACAGCAACCTGTTGCCTGATTGGACCCCAAATCCACCCTGAATTATTGATGAGGATTTAATCATATTGTCTGTTGGCATGAAGTTGGAGTGGGCCACTGGCAGGTTAAGTGACATTTGGTTATAACAATAAATTTGGAGTACTGCGTTTATGCGACTTTCTGTTATAGCAATAAATAGAAGAGCTATATTTGTGGGATTTAAATCCATAGGCTTTTTATATTGCGTGTAGGCATAGTCAGGTGGAGTGGTGGTCAGATAAATAGAGGGGCTATATTTGGTCGAGTACTGCGGGTACGTATGCAATAATAAATGGTTGAGTGCTGCTATATTGTATGAAGATTAGAATCAATCAATGAAAAGTTTGAATAAAAGCGGGTCATTGGATAACAGAGGCATGTAATATTAACTGTAAGTTATTTTAATTGACCTATTTTATCAGTCCTTGTATAAAAGTAGTTATTGTATAAAAACTTCACATTTAAGTCAAAAGGCGTGGATTGTGTATAACATATATTGTTTCAATCTTGTATTTTTAAATTTATAGTTTAATGTCAATTGTAGAGCAACCCCTCGGACCTGAGTGGTGGGAAGAGGATATTGGGGTTAGATTTCGGAAAATATCTGCTGAACAGCAATAAAAAACGCGTGGAGATGGAGAGTGACAACACGACGGGGACCGAGTCAGACCTCTCCGACTGGGAGGTGGGTCGGAGAGGATTAGTATCGGAGAACAGTGAGGATTCGGATGAATATGGGATATATTACGGACATGGTCAATCGCACATTCCTCACATGTTTGATACAGCTGTAGACAGTGCAAGCCAGCATAGATTAGACACACGACCTGGAGATGATGCCGTTGCCGACAGACAGAATAGTCGGCAGATGCGACAAATCATCACCCAGTTGAACTCTTCGCATGCCGATAGCGCATACAGCGGATCTGGTTCGCTGTATGCGATACATGAAACTGGGTCAATCCTGACAGAAACGGACAGTTCGGGATCATATGAGTACAATTCTGATGGCACATGTTCAAACTCTGGATCCCCAGTGCATAATCCTGTGTATGGACGTTATCAAAAATTACCCAATCAGATTGAAGGTACTATTGAGGTCACCCAAGAGGATGCTGATGAATCGTTAGATACGCTAATGCTGCACAGGCTGCCTGGGGAGAATCTTGGTATGATTCTAGGAATTGAGGGTGGGAAGGATGGCAGTGGTAAGGTCAGTTCAGTTTCCGTGAAGAGTGTAACACTAGGTGGCGCTGCATACAGAGCAACAGGAAGTAGTAAAGGGGTGTGTGTTGGGGATGAAATTATCCAGGTCAACACAACGGATTTGCGCACCCTTACACATGATGAGTGTATATCTGTGTTTAAGGACATGCCGTTGCGGGTTTTACTCGGAATCAGACGTGGGGAAAAAGACTTGCCGGCAGTCTCAATAACTCCGCTACCAGTTGAGCAAAGAGAAACCAAGTTTAATTATAAAAATGGTAACCAATCCCAGCAGCGGCCACTTAAAATAACACGTCGGAGAGACGCGTCTGACAGTGAAGACGAAAGTTTTGGTGGTTTTGCCATTTATCAATTGACGATTGAGAAGGAGCCGGAAGAAAATCTAGGCCTCAGCATAGTGCCAAGTTATGGATCCACCAAAGAATATTATCAGGTGAGTCAATCTTTTAGCATTTAATGTTATTCTTATGGGTTGGTACTCAGTAGCAGATTTAATTGGGGGAGGGGAACAGAGTGTCCTGTTCCCCACCCCCACCCCACCCCACACCTTCCCACACCCGACACACCCGACACACACACACACCCCACTCCACATTATCCTTAAATTGAAAGAAAAATAAAAATAAAAATAAAAATTTAAAAAAAAGGAAGATAAATAGAAAAGGATGGTTCTATATTTCTATTATGATTAGGACCCCCTTCCCCACTACCACTTCCCTCCTAACTCCTAACAAAAGCCAAAACATCCTGGATCTGTATATTGTACTTGATCCGATCTGTCAATCAAGTTTATATCGGCCGGAGATTTGAGCCAATTAAAAGTACATTAGGTATTTACACCTGTAAGAAAGCATATGTAGCTCACAAACAACTCTTAAATTGACCACTCTTGTGTGGGAACTGTGGAACATATGAAGTGATGTGGTCTAGTGGTAGACTGTTCTTGTGTGGGAACTGTGGAACATATGAAGTGATGTGGTCTAGTGGTAGACTGTTGGACCCAGGATTGAAAAGTCATGGGATCGATCCCTGCAATGACCATGTGTGTTGTGTCTCTAAGCAAGACACTTTATCTGCATTTGCTTTAATAATACTGATTCTACTGGCAGAAACACGTCGAGAGTGATTAAAACAATTTTAGGGAGTATTTGTTACATTCAATGTAAAAATAAATGTAAAATAAATAAGTTTAAACTAAAAAAAACAATACTTGATCCATGAATGACAGAGGGCGGAGCTAGAAATTTAATGTTGGAACTGCAATATCTGTAAAGCTGTACATTTCAAGAACTACTCTAAGACCCACAAAATGCAGTATATAAATGTGCCTTAGCCCTTAACCTGCTACATATATATAATGGACTGTTCTTTCTTTGGATTAAGACCATTCCATGTATGTGACAAAGGGGTGTTTTGGCAAAAATGACTGATTGGCAGCCGACCATTGTAAACCCTGTGAGTAACTCTCAGGCTGATCAGTGTTTACAATGGATGCAAAGGCTATTATAGTCGTGCTTAGTGGTAATTATGTCTTTTTTTCAGTCACCAGTATGATGACCCATTTATTCTCCCCGTAATTTGGCATGTTGTGGGTCGGGGAGGACCATCCCACTGCACGCCTTACAAACAAACATATAAAACTGATTATATATACATATTATTATAATATTTGACTTTCATATAATAAAATCTGTATAAAGCGGTAGTTTTTACATTTTTTAAACATTGAATTGTATGTGTTTTTCTATATTATATTAATTTACATGTATAGCCATTTTACTGAGTATAGTATGTTTGTTTTACGGGGTCAGGATAGAAAAAAATACAAATGATTTTTTTTTTTTTTATGTAATTATGTCTTAGTCTTACTTGATAGAATTGAAAAAAGGAGAAAGATGTTGTGTTTTTAACAGACAGATTACACACATGTACATATAGTCACAGTCATGTTCATATTATGATGAATATCGCAAGACACAACGTTTCAAAGAGTTTTCTTCAGAATTTGTAGTTTTAATTCTTTGTGATTAAAAACACTCTATTTAAACTCATTTTAAAATGTCAATGAAGGTTATATTTATGTATTATAGTCCATTATTAATATTATCTCTCTGATTCTCATCATGTATTATAATTAATATTGATTTTCACAATTAAAAGCACAGTAACTTGCTTTTTTTATAGCCGGTAGATCTTAAATGAAAGAAAGTAGTATAGAATTTCAGTTGAATTCAGTTTCAGTAAGATTTATCGTGAATCAATCATTGTAGGAAGAATCGAATATCATTGTAAATGATAAAGAAGGTGGGCATACCGTCGTTTTTCATTATTCAATAATAAATACCACATTTCCCCTAATAAGACTGCCTCCACTAATAGAAAAAAATAAATATATATAGTAATAATAATTAAAATTAAAAAAAACTTCAAAATGCTATAGATTTTTAATATTTCCAAAAAATAAAAATAATAATAATTAAAATAAAAAAAATAAAAAAAACTCAGATTTCTGATATTTCAAAAAAAAAGATGTAATAATAATTAAAATAAAAAAAACTTTAAATTGCTATAGATTTTTGATATTTCGTTTTGTTTTAGTTTTTGTTTTTTGTTTGTTTTGTTTTTATCAGAGCGCCCATTGGCATTCTGCATAGCACTGGGTGCTACTATAATTAGGGGAAATAAAATGAAATACATTCATGATATTTCAGATCAAATATTTTTATATATATGTTTTTAGCTCTGCTTATGGGATGACGAGTCATCCGTCATCCGTCTGTCCGTCGTCCATCCGTCCGTTAACTTTTGCCTTGTGAACCTTCATTATTATTCGGATCTTTACGAAACTTTGCCAGTGTCTTTATATTAATGAAAGCTCAGATAAGTTCGAAAACCAGCCAGATCGGATTAGTTTCACCGGAGTTATGGCCCTTGTTTTGCTGAAAAATGCCATATTAAGCCTTGTGAACACTCTAGCACCTTCATTTATTATTTGTTATTTACCAAAATTGTATAGATTGTTAATATTAATGAAAGCTCAAACAAGTTCGAAAACCAGCCAAATCGGATCATTAACACCGGAGTTATGGCCCTTGTTTTTTCTGAAAAATACCATTTTATGCCTTGTGAATGCTGTAGCACCTTTATTTATTACTTGATATTTACCAAACTTGCAAAGATTGTTAATACCGATGAAAGCTTGCACAAGTTCGAAAACCAGCTAAATTGGATCAGAAACACCAGAGTTATGGCCCTATATTTTTCTGGAAAATGCCATTTTCTGCCTTTTGAACACTCTAAATAGCACCTTCATTTATTATTTGATCTTAACCAAACTTGCACAGATTGTTAATATTAATGAAAGCTAAGACAAGTTCAAAAACCAGCTATATTGGACTAGGAATACCAGAGTTATGTGCCCTTGAATTATTGCAATTTTCAGCTCTGTGAACAGCCAAACTTGAGCCAAATACATCCCTCCCCATATCTTGGTAATTGAAGACAGTTTATATAAAACTAGTTTGATATTGCCATATCTAACACACAATCCTTCTATCCTCCCCCACCCCACCATGAACACCATATAGCAAGTAGAGCGATACATGCCTCTTTTTTTTTATCAGAGCGCCCCTTGGCATTTTGCATAGCACTGGGTGCTCCTATTATGGGAAATACGGTAGTTTTGTAAAACAAGACTGATGTTAGATAAAAAGAAAGAGAGAAAAAAAAGGTGTTATTGAACATTTGTATTATTCAATTTGCTATGGTTGGTGTGTTTTTCATTCAAACACTTATTGAGGTAAAGATGCAAGGAATGAATATTTAAAAAACATTTTAATTTAATCAATGACCTATATTTTCAATGAAAAACATGATGTATTCTGTTTTATAAAAGCAGGGCTATATGATTGATGATTTTGGGATGACAAGTTGTCTGTCGTCTGTCGTCCGTTGTCCGTCGTCCGTCCGTTAACTTTTACCTCGTTAACACGATAGGGCCTTCATTTTTCAACTGATCTTACCAAACTTTTAACAGATTGTTAATATCAATGAAAGCTCAGATAAGTTTGAAAACCAGCCAGATTGGACCAGTTACACCAGAGTTATGGCCCTTTAATTAGTTAAAAATACTATATTTTGTCTCGTTAAGACAATAGGGCCTTCGTTTTTCATCCGATCTTTACCAAACTTTACCAGATTGTTAATATTAACGAAAGGTCAGACAAGTGTGAAAAACAACTAGATCAGACCAGTAACAGTGGAGTTATGGCCCTTGATTTGCTTACAAATGCTATATTTTGCCTCGTTAAGACGATAGGGCCTTCATTTTTAATCCGATTTTTACCAAACTTTACCAGATTCTTAACATCAGTGAAAGCTCAGACAAGTTTGAAAACCAACCAACGGAGTTATGGCCCTTGATTTAGTTAAAAATGTTATATTTTGCCTCGTTAAAATGATATTGCCTTCATATTTCATTCAATCTTTACTAAACTTTACCAGATTGTTGATATCAATGAAAGCTCATATAAGTTCGAAAACCAGCCAAATTGTACTATTTACATCATTGATTTTCTAAAATATGCTGTATTTTGGCCTTTTTAACACGATAGGGCCTTCATTTTTCATCTGATATTATCAAACTTTACCAGATTTTTACTATCAGTGAAAGCTCGGACAAGTTTGAAAACCAACAAAATCGGATTAATAACACTGGAGTTATGGCCCTTGATTTAGTTAAAAAATGCTGTATTTTGTCTCATTAAGACGAAAGGGCCTTCATTTGGTTGGATTTCAGTGAAACTTTGCAGGAATGATCAGAACCAAGCTTAGTTGTACATATTGTCACTGTGTTGCGGTTGAATGATTTTGGTGGAGTTTTTTAGTCCCTTTAAAGGTTTTAATACACAATCTTTGACTAGTTCTCCTGAACCCATGGCCGGATTTAAACAAAACCTTTTAGGGGTGATCAGTTCCAGGTCCAGTTGTGCATATCTTCGTGGTGTTCTGGTTGAATGATTTTTGGCAGAGTTATGGCCCTTTAAATGTTTTAATACACAAAATTTGTCTGGACTAATTCTCCTGAACCCCTTGCCGGATTTTAACGAAACTTAACAAGGATGATCAGTATCAAGCCTAGTTGTGCAACTCATCGCCATATTCTGGTTGAATTATTTTTGGCAGAGTTATGGCCCTTTAAAGGTTTCAATACACTAACTTTATCCAGATTAGTCCCTTCTGAACTCCTTGCCGGATTTTAACAAATCTTGGCGGGGATGATCATTACCAAGCCTAGTTGCATCATTGCCATGTTCCAGTTGAATATATTTTGGCAGAGTTATGACCCCTTAAAGATTTTCATACACTAACTTTGTACAGACTAGTTCTCCTGAACCTCTGGCCGGATTTCAACGAAACTTGGCAGGGATTATCAGTACCAAGCCTATCATCATCATGTACCGGTTAAATGATTTTTGACAGAGTTATGGCCCCTTGTGCATAAACTTTATCTTAAGCCATTAGAGCATCCACAGGCCCTCTTGGGACTCTTGTTAAATTTCTTTTTTATAAGTATTCTCAGAGGAAGAAAATCCATAATCACACATATTTCATATTTCACATAACGTCCCTATCCCTGCCAACAAAAGCCACATTTTACAACATATGCACACCATTTCTAAACCTTATGATGATGAGGTATATATAGAAGTTACATATTTTGAAAATCCAAACTCTATGGGGACAGGCCAAACCTCAAACTGGAGCGTGATATTAAGAGTTACAAACTCATAAATCATTTTACACATATTCAAACACAGTTTTTTTTTAAGAACCCATGAATAAACCTTTACTTTTTAATAGGAACAGAGTTTTGATGGATGGTTTTGTAGTGTAATTTGTCCGTTATTTGGTGGGTTAGTTTCTTTAACTAACCATGCTTATAGAAATTAACTAACAATCTATACAAGGACTTTTACGCTAATTAACAGTTTGATATTTGGTATGCACAAAGGACATATAAAAGAGAATACAAAATAGATGTATGTATATATGTATTGGGTCATCATCGCTTTTAACAATCTTTCAGTCATTATCATGATGGTACCTACTTGTAGCAATGAGCTCAATGCTCACCTCGCCGTAGACACATGGCACAATACCCCACCCAGTCACATTATACAGACACCATGCCTACCAGTCCTAGAACTACCATTTATACGTCATGCAAGGGAGCTATATATAGTACCATTTTTATGAAGTCTTTGTTGTAACCTGACTAGGGATTGTACCCACAACCTCCGACATGCGAGGCATGCACTCAACCCCTACAACACCGCAACAGTTTTAAAATAGATGTTGAAATGTAATTTACAGATTATTCATTGAGCGAATTTGATTACCAGGAATTATTTCACTCTGAACAACCTTTCATCGGTGATTGAACCATATGTGCAGATAACTCTTTCTTTACAAGATTCATGCTATTGCTGGGTTATTTCCCTTTAAAAAATAGTTTCAGTTGTATTTAAATACTGAACTATTATAAGTACAAACATGCATTTCTCATGTCATATTTTCTGTAATAGAATGAATGAAATTGAATTATTTTATGTACAGCTAGGGGGTGTCCCATTAAAAAATCTTCCCTGAGGCCCGCAAATTAACATAAACAATTATATACACGATAATTGTATTCAAGAGCAACTGATCGTTATAAGGTTAGTTTATGGTGTTTTACATCATTTTCAGCACATTTTAGGCTACATATGACAGTTAATTTGTTCGTGGTAGGGACAGACCATCCACTTTTTCCTGGGTAGAATGAGTACTGTACACCTACCGCATCCGTAAGAATGAACAGTTTCTTACAACTGAGATTCTAACCCACTGCTGTGAGAGGCCAGAAGGTTTCAAACACATCATCTTTACCATCCAGGCCACGGAGGCACCGGCATGTGTACAAAGAAGGATATTAACATCGTCGGTCGATACTAATTACAGCTGACATTTTGATTAAAGTTGCATGCCACTCACTGAGCGGCCTTAGTAGCTCAGCAAATAAGACATTGAGCTTTAGAGCTGCAAACCTCTGCTCCAAGTGGGTTCCCGCACTAGTGGAGGCAAATCTGTTGAGAAAATTCATCCTTCATCTCATCTTCTTCTATGGTTGCTGTCCCAGTGTTACCTAATAAGATGTCATAACGGAACGTAAATAGAGATTATTTAACTGCTGGGATCGATTATAGGGAAATCCTTCACGAGATGGTAGACATGTTGTTCTTGTCACGAACGAGCGCATGCGTGTGAGTGAAAAAACAAAACACTACTACCATTGAGTGAAGGATTTCCATATAATCGAACCCAGCAGTTGAATAATATGTTTTACATTCTAAATCAGTTTATGTATAATTTTAACCTAAATTATTCGCTTTATTAAACGTTATCGGTGGATGACGTCGACGTCATAACTCAACGTCACACAGTTACTTTTGTGTTCGGAGTTAGTTATTAATATTTAGCGATTATGTTCACTGAGAAATCCCAGTCTTTCACCCACAGAAATGTAATAAAACCCCATAACCCCGTTGATTTCATGCATTGCATGCCAGAGAGGTAGATAAAGATGTTATGCAGAAATAACCATCATAACACAAACAAATATGATCATTGAGTTTGTCTAAAAATGGATTAGTATGCGGTAAACAACCAGATAGGAACACCCAGTTGACATAGCTTAATTTGATGATAACCTCTTCATGAATATTAAACTGTTATGGTTCATTATCAAGATACAGTATTATCATGTGTCAAAAGTCAATTGGTATATCAAACTAATTTAATTGGTCCATTTACAAATATATCAGATTAATGAATTGAATTTTTGATTACAGATGTTTTATATTTCTGTTAATGATCAGGATAATTATTTATTGCTGGCTATAATGAATATATTAATATAAGGTGAGTGGGTTTATATACTGAACAAAAAAAGTTTAGCACGACTTTTCAGGGACACAGATTAAGCATATGAACATTGATATAATTGTTTGAAGATATTAAAAATGCTACATAAGGATGTGATTTTCAAAATATTGTATTATTTATTATTTTCTAAGCGAAGTATCAGAATTACCTCCCTTATATTAAAAACAAATTATTTTATTATACAAACGTGTTACTTTGAACACATTTAATGTTTGGCATTGACAAGAATTCCCCATTCTGTCATTGTTTAAAAACTGCTGAAAAAACTTTGTAGCATTAGCATTAGTCATATCTATGTCATTTAATCATTGCGCCCCCCCCCCCCCCCCCCCCCCCCCCCCCCATATCTATGTCATTTTATCATTGCCTTCCCCCCACCCCCACCCCCACCACACATGGCTCTGTATCTCGTCTAAGGAAATGACATAAATTTATTTTTCTCAGTATATGCTCATTACAAACACATCATGCTGGATTTTTATTCTTGCATTTTTAACAGGAATGAATTTGTGATTGTGTCAAAGTGATCATTATATTTGCGGAGAGAATCCCTTAAGGATATAGAAAAGCTATTTTATTAAAGTAAGTTTAAAGGTGCTAATTTAGGATTTTTCTAGAAGAATTTTTTTAAAATGTTGTGCCTTCACCACAGAATGGTGAGTGGGTATATATCGTTAGTCATGTCCATCCGTCCGTCCGAATGTCCGTCCTGAAAAATTTGTGTATCTATATATCTCCTCCCTCAGTTTTCAATTTATTGTTTCCAAATTTTACAGGATGGTTAGGTCAGAGTTTTTTGATTTTTAGATTAACGGACCCGCCGACTGCAAGTTTTGCCGAAACCAAAAAAAAATAAAAATATATATATATATATGAAGTCAGGCAACTGAGAGAAACTTTCAGTATTGTGAGACCTATCTGCCTCTCCTGCTTCAACAGATCCTTAAAATCATCCACACGGAATGCTAAAAAAACAAAGAAGCAAAAACAATGATTTTTGGATGTATGAACTTTCATACGCTAATTCAAACTGTGAAATAACGTTGGTTTAAAAATTTAAGAATTGAATGTTATTTTATGTGTTTCGTCGAGGTATGAAATACTACAGTAACATATTAAAATGGCATTTTTTGGTCACCATCTTAATTTTATTTTTATTTTTTTTCCCTCCTCCTACCCTCAACTTTTAGGAAAAAAATCCGTAAATCAATTAATAAAAAAACCCTGGCCTTACCTATGTTCAATCAATAATGATGTAAACAGCCTGATGTAGCCCCTTTAACTTGAATCATTGTTTTGAAGAAAAAAAACACAGGGTGGGAGTTAATTATGCAACATGCTTAGGGTCACAAGGGCGGTATATCAGGCGTTAACATCTCGCAACATAAACAATCTTAATCTTGAAGCCCCAGGGAGGACAGTTATGGTGTTGAAATTAAGGCAGATATTGTCACAACTGTTTAGAATGTTGTTTTATGTAAGAAATATAATATTTCTGGAGGGTTTATATTGTTCCAGATCAATATCTAATGGGTGGGGCCGGAAGATCATAGATACCAAAGGTTTTGATAATATTGCACAACATAAACAGTTTCATTTCTTATCTATGAATCAAAAATAAATATGATCTCATCATACTACCATCTATCCTTTTTTATTTTGTTTGTATATTATCAGATCTATTTTAGAAAAAAATAGACTTAGTTCAGAAAAATACTTCCCCACAATACTTGGATTCAAACGAAAATTTATAGGCAGGGGCGTTCCTGGGGCTAATTTAGGTATACGCACCATCGCGTTTTGGATTCACAAATGTGCCTAACCCCACTATACCTTCATTTTTTATTGCATATTTCACATTTTTAGCCCTTTTTATTTTTTTGCTTCTTTAATAGCCTGTACGCATGTGCATACGTGACTATGCCTAGGTACGCCCCTGATAGGATGATTGGGTACCGTGATTGTGAAGATTTCTTGCTAGATCAAAGTAGTATAAACTGTTTTAAGGCTGGCCCTTTGTTATTGAATTTTATGTAAAAATATATTGTAGGCCCAACTCCTCCAACAATTTCCAGCTGTTTCAAAGTTTCTTATAAAATAAGAACATGAAGTGGACATCTATTGTCATGACATTTTGGTCGGATTTTGTTCATGAGTTGTGCCCCTTTAATCTTTACTCTATATTAAAACTGACAGTGAACATAGATAAAATATGCCAAGTTTGAAACATCTTAGAAGGTCCCAACCTCCATCTGACCCTGACATTTGAATTTTATTAAAAAATAACCTGAACATTGTGTACTTAAAAATGAGTCTCCGTTAAAGAACACGATATTGTCGGATATTTTGCCATACTCCCTTGCATAGCAAATTCAACACATCTAAGAAGACCCCCACCTCCCAATTACATTATATAATTGACCTTGTCTTTGAAATGTTGTGCCAGAACAATTTAAATTTAATCCCTCCCATCCAATTGTCCCACATTTAAACAGTTAATTTAAGGTCATGAGGGAAGGTTTTGATGAGAATTCTAAAACATAATAACTTCATAGTGTGTTTTTACTTTTTTTAGGAAAAATGTTCACGCCTGGTAGGAAAAAGTTAAAGTTTTAATTTATAAATTGATAGCTAACATAATGTGTCCATTGTTTTTTTGTCTTCTTTGTAGTTGGCTTTTTGTTCACACTTTTTCCCATTGTAATACGCTTGTTAAAAAGATACATGTATTGGAAGGAAAAAATATCTAACAGAGGTGTTGCCATTTGGCTCTAGTAACAACTATTGTAATCAAATGGCTCTGTGATGTATGGATTATCTCCCTTGTCATTAAAAAAGCCGCTTGTCTTTAAAGTATTTTCGTCACGTTTGTTTTTTCTACACTTAAAACATGATTAATTATTCGCCTTAATTGATACATTTTGTGGTTTTATGCAGCGCTGTCACTCTGTTATTGCTATAACATAATTTAGAGGCATGTTTTATTTAATTTTTATACTGAATTTGTTGTTCACTAGACCTTGACATAGCAAGACCGTAATCATTCGTTGAGCAAGACCGACTGCATGGTTTCACAATGTAAATTACTGTGTTACATATTGACAAATATCATGGAAAATTACTCGTTACAATTTCCAGGTAAAATAAAAGTCTTTCTCATCTTTATTATCATACTATACACGCGTGCACCCTTTCAAGTGTCATGAGACGCAGTTAGCCCTGTTTCATAGGTATACAGACATGAATCCTGTGAAAAGACCAGAAACTTTTTATACAAAAAGGTGCATACATTAGGTTCTCTCGTTTTTGTCATCCGGACTGACGACTTTACATCTCCGAAGGATGAGTTTTTCTAATAAGTGATTTTCACTTTCTCCAGTTTTTAGCAGCCTCGGTAACTCAGTGGTTGGCTTTAGAGCTGCAGACCTGCCTGATGTGGGTTTCCTCCATGGTGTCTGATGGGAAACCTTCATCTCATCTCCATCTGAGGTTACTTTTCCTATATAACCTTATGATGTGTTAAATGGAACACAAAAAACACATTTCATTTCCTTTCTCCAGGTTTGAATGGTTCCTCCATTATATAACTGGTTTGTGATTTAAGTGATGCTGTTGAAAGCATCTACATATTTAGAAAAAACATACCTTGTCCCTCATACGCTTTGCTTTGACATACATATATTTTAAAATTATATCGGTGCAACATATAATAAATGTTTTATGTACTGAGTGTTTATCCGGTAAGGTTCTGATGCATGCCGAGCTCAATCAACAACAATCAGAACTTACACTCATCCGTAGTGTTTATCAGTTTTGGCAGTTTCAATCGGTGCAGATTGCATTCGGTAATTATTCATCAAGGAAATTAAATTTTCATGTCACATATTTTGTTTAAAAAATGAAAAATAAAAGTCGATCATAGTACTTGAATGCACCCTGACATGCATCATATAGTCTACATTATGGCTAGATTTCTAAATATACTGAAATGTATTCAACGTTGGGCAATACAACATGGTATATGAATGAATAAAGAAAAATGCCTATATTTTTAAAAAAATAAATAAAGCATCTGTTCAAAACTCACATGTCTACTATATAATAGCACAGATTGAATTTGATGCCTCAAAATACAACTGTACATTTCACGAAAAGATCAAGCCAATGTGCATGCACAATAAAATTCAAGAGATTCCTGCTTAGTTTTCGGACAAAATCATCAATATTTTTACAAGCGAAATCTATTTTTAGCATTTTTTTAGCATGATATTGATCTGTGCTGTTATTTAGAGTTGAGTGAATAAGTTTATCAGGTGCATACTTTGTCTCGTTTCCATAAAAGATTATACTCCCCCACCCCAACATTTTGAAATGTCATATAACATTATCTGCAGGACAGGTTGTGGGGCAGATGTCAATTGAAGATAGAGAAGTCAGTTTGTATGGTAGTGTTTCAAATTATTGATATTTTGTTGGCCAGACCCCTTAAGATTACTGTCACCACCTTTAATGCATCTTGTCTATGGTTATGACACGTTGTCTCATGATAATGACATTATCCACTTTATTAAGGACATTGCGTCAGATAGATGGGGGTGACTTTGGAGAAAAATGAGATTACTGATTAGGCCGTTTAGAATTATGTTTAGGACAGGGGAGAAGCGCAGTGTTGATTTAGTGGTAGAGCATTCATCTCACATGATGGGGGGTTTAATCCCTCAGTCACACCAAGGACTTCATAAAAATAGTACTAGTAGTAGCATCAGCATATATACGGTAGTGCTAGTAGTAGCATCAGCATCAGCATATATACGGTAGTGCTAGTAGTAGCATCAGCATATATATACGGTAGTGCTAGTAGTAGCATCAGCATATAAATACAATTGTGCTAGTAGTGGCATCAGCATATATATACAATTGTGCTAGTAGTGGCATCAGCATATATATACGGTAGTGCTAGTAGTAGCATCAACATATATACGGTAGTGCTAGTAGTGGCATCAGCATATATACGGTAGTGCTAGTAGTAGCATACCGGTATATATACAGAAGTGCTAGTAGTAACATCAGCATATATACGATAGTGCTAGTAGTAGCATCAGCATATATACGGTAGTGCTAGTAGTAGCATCAGCACATATATGGTAGTGCTAGTAGTGGCATCAGCATATATACGGTAGTGCTAGTAGTGGCATCAGCACATATATGGTAGTGCTAGTAGTGGCATCAGCATATATACGGTAGTGCTAGTAGTGGCATCAGCATATATACGATAGTGCTAGTAGTGGCATCAGCATATATATGGTAGTGCTAGTAGTAGCATCAGCATATATACGGTAGTGCTAGTAGTGGCATCAGCATATATATGGTAGTGCTAGTAGTGGCATCAGCACATATATGGTAGTGCTAGTAGTGGCATCAGCATATATACGGTAGTGCTAGTAGTGGCATCAGCATATATACGATAGTGCTAGTAGTGGCATCAGCATATATATGGTAGTGCTAGTAGTAGCATCAGCATATATACGATAGTGCTAGTAGTGGCATCAGCATATATATGGTAGTGCTAGTAGTAGCATCAGCATATATACGATAGTGCTAGTAGTGGCATCAGCATATATACGGTAGTGCTAGTAGTGGCATCAGCATATATACGGTAGTGCTAGTAGTGGCATCAGCATATATACGGTAGTGCTAGTAGTGGCATCAGCATATATATGGTAGTGCTAGTAGTGGCATCAGCACATATATGGTAGTGCTAGTAGTGGCATCAGCATATATACGGTAGTGCTAGTAGTGGCATCAGCATATATACGATAGTGCTAGTAGTGGCATCAGCATATATACGGTAGTGCTAGTAGTGGCATCAGCATATATACGATAGTGCTAGTAGTGGCATCAGCATATATATGGTAGTGCTAGTAGTAGCATCAGCATATATACGATAGTGCTAGTAGTGGCATCAGCATATATACGGTAGTGCTAGTAGTGGCATCAGCATATATACGGTAGTGCTAGTAGTGGCATCAGCATATATATGGTAGTGCTAGTAGTAGCATCAGCATATATACGATAGTGCTAGTAGTGGCATCAGCATATATACGATAGTGCTAGTAGTAGCATCAGCATATATACGGTAGTGCTAGTAGTGGCATCAGCACATATATGGTAGTGCTAGTAGTAGCATCAGCACATAATTATACGGTAGTGCTAGTAGTAGCATCAGCATATATACAGAAGTGCTAGTAGTAACATCAGCATATATACGGTAGTGCTAGTAGTAGCATCAACATATATACGGTAGTGCTAGTAGTAGCATCAGCATATATATACGGTAGTGCTAGTAGTAGCATACCGGTATATATACAGAAGTGCTAGTAGTAACATCAGCATATATATACGGTAGTGCTAGTAGTAACATCAGCATATATACGGTAGTGCTAGTAGTAGCATCAGCATATATACGGTAGTGCTAGTAGTAGCATCATCATATATACGGTAGTGCTAGTAGTAGCATCATCATATATACGGTAGTGCTAGTAGTAGCATCAGCATATATACGGTAGTGCTAGTAGTAGCATCAGCATATATACGGTAGTGCTAGTAGTAGCATCAGCATATATACGGTAGTGCTAGTAGTAGCATCAGCATATATATACGGTAGTGCTAGTAGTAGCATCAGCATATATATACGGTAGTGCTAGTAGTAGCATCAGCATATATACGGTTGTGCTAGTAGTAGCATCAGCATATATATGGTAGTGCTAGTAGTAGCATCAGCACATATACGATAGTGCTAGTAGTGGCATCAGCACATATACGGTAGTGCTAGTAGTAGCATCAGCACATAATTATACGGTAGTGCTAGTAGTAGCATCAGCATATATACAGAAGTGCTAGTAGTAACATCAGCATATATACGGTAGTGCTAGTAGTAGCATCAACATATATACGGTAGTGCTAGTAGTAGCATCAGCATATATATACGGTAGTGCTAGTAGTAGCATCAGCATATATATATGGTAGTGCTAGTAGTAGCATCAGCATATATACGGTAGTGATAGTAGTAGCATCAGCATATATATGGTAGTGCTAGTAGTAGCATCAACATATATACGGTAGTGCTAGTAGTAGCATCAGCATATATATACGGTAGTGCTAGTAGTAGCATACCGGTATATATACAGAAGTGCTAGTAGTAACATCAGCATATATATACGGTAGTGCTAGTAGTAGCATCAGCATATATACGGTAGTGCTAGTAGTAGCATCATCATATATACGGTAGTGCTAGTAGTAGCATCATCATATATACGGTAGTGCTAGTAGTAGCATCAGCATATATACGGTAGTGCTAGTAGTAGCATCAGCATATATACGGTAGTGCTAGTAGTAGCATCAGCATATATACGGTAGTGCTAGTAGTAGCATCAGCATATATATACGGTAGTGCTAGTAGTAGCATCAGCATATATATACGGTAGTGCTAGTAGTAGCATCAGCATATATACGGTAGTGCTAGTAGTAGCATCAGCATATATATGGTAGTGCTAGTAGTAGCATCAGCATATATACGGTAGTGCTAGTAGTAGCATCAGCATATATATGGTAGTGCTAGTAGTAGCATACCGGTTTATATACAGAAGTGCTAGTAGTAACATCAGCATATATATACGGTAGTGCTAGTAGTAGCATCAACATATATACGGTAGTGCTAGTAGTAGCATCAACATATATACGGTAGTGCTAGTAGTAGCATCAGCATATATATACGGTAGTGCTAGTAGTAGCATACCGGTATATATACAGAAGTGCTAGTAGTAACATCAGCATATATATGGTAGTGCTAGTAGTAGCATCAGCATATATACGGTAGTGCTAGTAGTAGCATCAGCATATATACGGTAGTGCTAGTAGTAGCATCAGCATATATACGGTAGTGCTAGTAGTGGCATCAGCATATATACGGTAGTGCTAGTAGTAGCATCAGCATATATACGGTAGTGCTAGTAGTAGCATCAGCATATATATACGGTAGTGCTAGTAGTAGCATCAGCATATATATACGGTAGTGCTAGTAGTAGCATCAGCATATATACGGTAGTGCTAGTAGTAGCATCAGCATATATATACGGTAGTGCTAGTAGTAGCATCAGCATATAAAAGTTATTGCTAGTAGTAGCATCAGCATATATATGGTAGTGCTAGCTAGGACAATGTGACTGGGTGTGGTATTATGATGGTAGAACCGCGGTGTTGGTTTAATGGTAGAGCGTTCATCTCACAAGTGGGAGGTCACGGGTTTAATCCTTAGCCGAGTCACGGGTTTAATCCCTAGCCTAGTCACCCAAAGATTTCATGAAAATGGTATTGGTAGCATCAACATATAAACGGTATTGCAAGAACTGGTTGACAGGGTGTCAGAATAATGTGACTGGGAGGGGTATCATCTCATGTGTTTGTTTGTTTGTTTGTTTGTTTGTTTGTCGTTTTACATCATTTTCAACACATGTAAGGTTATATATGACAGTCGATTTTTTGTGGCGGAGGCAGACCACCCACTTTTCATGGGTAGAACCAGTACACTTCCTCACTTACAAGTAGAGCTCCCAGTGGGATTCGAACCCGTAGCGGTAAGAGGCGAAGGTTTACAACGCAGTGATATCATGTCATGTGTCTACGACGTGGTATTCCAGTATGGCAGCACTATAAAAGTGGGCATTGAGCCTACGAATACAAGTACTACACTGTACTGCCATGATGACTGAAAGATTATTAAAAGCGATAATAAACATAAACCCCGTGCATACATATGGTACTTCTTTTTTAATTCATTCAAATTTTATATGCATGATTCTGCATTTTGTAAATTTCGTAATTTGAAATAAATGTTTACATAATGTTCCACTTGGCTGCCTGCGAGAAGCTTCATAAATCATCATATATGAATAAATGAAAATATGACACGTTATCTACATCACCATTGAAATGTCATAATGTTGACTTTAAAGCACTTTATAATTCATACAAACTGTAATGATATAGAATGTTCTACTTTGTGTTCCATCATTTTATAAAGAAATCAAGTAAGTACATTAAACGTTAACTTACTTTTATATAACTGTGTCACAAGCATACGTTATAAAATAATTCAGACTTTTTTTTATTAATTTCAAATGGAGGTTTAAAGCGTGTATACATAAAGCTTTTTCGAGAAAAGTCTGACAGGATAAAAATGTCAGTCAAAATATAGTTTTATTCATAATTTTATATTGCAGAGATGTTGAGATTTTATATTATTTTCAGTAGGTGATAACATTTGTCTTACTCGGTTTTTATCCTTAGGTTCTATAGTAAAATAAAAGTCTTTGGCAGAGTAAAAATACGATAATTTTCAAGATATTGATTTTGAAAGATACATATATTGAATCAGTTTGCATTAGTATGCATGAAATATGCAGGGTTTAAATAAATCATACTGTAGATAAGTAAACTTGGTTGAACATCAAGGATAAAGACTGAGTTTATCACCTACCAGAATGTATTGGTATGTTTTATTTCTGGTTACTGATTGGTCAGTTTTTTTGATGATGCTTTATCAAAATTATGAATAGTACCCTGTTGGTTGTCCAGGTCTAATTTTAAAGTCATCGTAGACTTTGAATGCAATCGGATGTAAAATGCTTAAAGAGGCACTACCTATATCTACGCGATTTTTAATGTAAAATATTAAATACTCAATATTACTGCATTTATATGTATACAAAGCTATTTTATGAGTATTATAAGAAGAAACATGGTTCGTATTCCTGTTCTGTAAATTTTTAATTATGATCTAAACAATATCTCTTGAATAAAAAGCTGCCCTGCCGTTTATTCCTGCCGGAGAACTACGTGTTTTTACGATTTTCTCGGACATGCGCAGTGCGATTCAGTTGAACGAAAACAAACTATTCGGGGAAGTTCCGATAGTAAACGAATCGATCGGAACTCTTCGCCAATCCGACGAGGCAGTTCCGATTGTAAACGAATAAGACCGGAAAATCTCCGCAATCGGCTTGTCTAAAACAATTACGAATACAATTTCAAAAATCCGATCTTTTCAATCCTGTTTTTTCCTAGCCAAACGCATGTTACATGGGGTGAAATTATTCCCATTTACCTTTTTCATAGTCCTCCTTATGATTAAGTAAAGTTTATATCTCTTGGTGGACAAAAAGATATAGGTAGAGCCTCTTTAAATTAACCATGATGCGTAACCTAGGATAGGACACATTCTTATGCAGAATGAATTTCTTTGTAAATACCTTATTGCCGCTAATTGTAGAGCCCGGGCGCTATGCAAAAAGTATTTTTATATTATTAAAATTTTGATTTTGTGGGACGGGGGTATTGGGGTGTTTGGAGGGTGTGTGTGTTCTGGTGGTGGGGGAGGGGGATACAAAAAATCGAAAATATATTGAATTCAGAAGATTTTCCTTTTTTTTTCTTCTTCTTTTTTGTTGTTGAAAAGGTGTATATGGGAGGGGTAACCCCCACAGTGTGTCTGATATACCTCTTTTAAGAACAGACAACAATTTGTTAAATGTATATTGTATAGATTTTTTATCTTTATTTATAAACTACCGGACTTATAAAGTTGATTCTTTGGATAGAGGGGGTAAATGCAAAACTGTTGTAACTATATATAAATAAAGAACAAGGTACAATAGTTTAGCATTGATCCCTACTGAAGTACTCTGAATTATAAACGCTGATCCCTTTATATCTCCATACAGCCCGCTTTTTATCATTGTTGCCTCTATTTATTGTACAGAACGAAATTAATGTTAGAACGTGTTCGGACGCCCATTATATATTGTATGATTTTTAGCTCAGTAAAGAGAACTGAATGGATTATGGTTTATTAAATAGACTGCATGGCGTTTCAAGCAGGGACAGGGTCAAAATCTCCTTTAATTCATTGGTGACTGGATCAATATGCTAACAGTAGTAGTGAATAGTTTATTCGTGGATTAAAATACCGGTAACACAAAGTAGTGGACGAACAAATTTACAAAAGCGTGTTATATAGGGAAGTTTTGTTAATAACAATAAGGAATGGAATACACATTACGAAATAAACTATAGCGACGTCTTACAATTGATTTGAGATATTGGATAGAAATCAAACTTTGAGGTAAATAAATTTCTGAATTTTGATTAATTTTAGAGTTATATGTTGCACAAAACGTGATTGTTTATCATGTATGTTGTTTACATACTGAATAATACCAGAAATAACAGCCATATGACTCGTAGTAATTGGTAGGTAATTATACTTAAGGAAAAATGAAACGCAACTTTTTTAGGGTCATTATAATTATATATGAAATGTTATTTGTTCAAATTATCTTTTGTTAATTTACCAGTGATCGAAAATCGCCACCGATTACTCCACCATATTTCATTTTGAAAATTATTCTTAAGTAAAGCATGAAATGTAAAATTTAACAGATGTACGTTTTATGTCAATCTTAATTATTTTTCACACATTTGACAGTACTGTCATGTGATAAAAAGGATCTTATAAAAACTGGTTCCCATTCCATATAAGATGTACTGGAACTCCTTTAAGATCCTGTATATATGAATTAGCTATATGGCTCACAGTATTGAAGTGATATATATGTATATATTGAATAATAAAATATGCCTTAAATCTCAATGATATCATATATTGAGTAAACCTCAAGATGACATCCGACATAATATACCTATACTTTTGTATGTACCTGTGTAAGTAATGAATTGTTTGTCCGAAATCATTGACTATTTCAGTTTATTAGAACATTCTAGAATTGAGATAGAGCCCTATTGAATGTTGTTCAACAGCTTGACACTACATCGTAAGTTATTTAGAGTTGCCCCAGAGATAGGGGAAAAGGGGAAGGATACAGAGGATTCCGGAAACCTGCCCTAAACTTGTTAACGGTTATATTCCTATGTTTTTTTAAAATTTTCGGAGGATTGACTGCCCTGTTTACGTGGATCCCCATCTGGCGAATGAGGACACACCGAAGAAACCCCGTGGCATCGGTGAGGCTTCAGCCACTGATCTCTGGGTTCAGAGTCGATGAAAAATTCAGCCGCGTTTCGCCATATTTTCTTAAAATCAATTACAGATGAACGATATCGACGTATTTAGTTTTGTTGACTGAATTCCTCAGCAGATCACGTCTAAGCTTCGCTGAACATTGTCAATATTGATACCTGAGCGGAATTCAAACATTTTATGTTTTGATCCATAGCAGTTTAAAATAACTCGGTGTAAGAATTAAGAGAAATATAAAATTTTACCTTGAACAAAATACTGATGTTTATATAATTTGTAATTTAGTAACCCTGAGATTGAAAAAATGTGCCAATAAATGATTTACATAATTTATATATACTGGCCTGAGTGGTTTACTAGTTATGCTAGAGTGGGTGGTTGTGGTTGACTATGTATACTAGCTTGTGTGGTTGTGGTGGACTAGATATACTGGACTCCATGGTTGTGGTCGACTATTTATACTAGGGTGTGGTCGACTCTTAAATAACATTTGTTTATTGTACATTTAGAACAAACCACAAACTACCAATATTATAATGCTGTATAGGGATTCAACTACAACTACAAACCCCCTGCTCGCTACTCCATCTTTCAGATTATAGGAATGTCCTGTGTAGGGTGTCGGGGAGGATCCGCCATTTCTCTGTGTGTCTCTCGTGATTGTTTCAGTTGGCATGCATCCACAAGTTGATACATTTTAACTACCATGCAGTGAATTTAAAGATGTTTAATGTCTGCCCTCATCAACAATTTATTGGTTATATAGAGCCGCCCCAGAGAGAGGGAAAGAATACATGGGAATCAGGGACCTACCCTATTTAGTATTGATTCCTATGGTTCTTTAATGTGCTTGCAGATTGACTCTGATACACAGGACCACCAGGTTTAAGTCCCCATACCGACGGAAGAGGCTAAGAGAAAGTGTCTTGCTTAAGAAAACATCGAGAAAACTCATTTGCGTAAAAAAAAAAAATTAAAAAAAAAAAAGGAATTGGGGTGGAGGTGTGGGGTGTGGGGAGGTACATGCATTGGGGCAAGGGTGTGGAGCTGGTAGCATTTATACAGGGATATACGGTATATGATAAAATATGTTTGATCTATACAGGGTAATTTGTTGTCTTCTTTCCTTACCTTCTGTATAGGGCATATAATTTAGTATCCCACTGATTCAGTTGATCCTCTCTGAGGTCAAGCTAGAAAGTAACCATTATTGTAGCCATTAAATTGCAATTAAAATTTTTGAATTTGCCTAAGAGGTGTCCAGTGATAAGCCGTAATAGCATGTAGGATGGACAGGTCCTCGTTGCCAGGTAGTTGTGGAGTGTTTGTACAATAATGTCCACCGTGACACACCATAGGTATCAGGCAGGCCTTCAAATCCTAGCAAAATTACTGGTAATGGTGAAGCATTTTGTAAGGAAAATTTGATACACCTATGTGGTATCTGTAATTTTACAAAGGAATCACCTTGGTTCCTCCGAATTTGCCTTACAAAATGTGTTACCGATCGCTAGGGGGCTAAATCTATGCCAGGTTTCGACACACAAAACTTGTCTGTTCTGCATTTTGAGGACTAGCTAGCTCACAGTATTCAAACATGCTGAATGTGTATGATGGGTTCCAGTTTGTCTCATGTTTTTCTCCCTTTGAGAGGTGGGGTGCTGGCGTGGCCCAGTTAATAGCATGGTGGACTTGAAACCGGATGACCCGCGTTCAAGCCTTACTGGTGTCACTGAGTTTTGTTGGTGATTTCTTGAGCAAGACACTTTCTCTAACCCTTGACCGTTGGATGGGAATGAAATTTACCAGAAGGTCCCGTGTATTGTATGCTGTCTCCGAGCATATTATAATCTATTTGTGTGGTGTGTAGCTAGCCATTTTTTGTCATATGCATGGTTGATTTCAATACTAATTAAACATTAAAATTTGCTTGAAATGCATTTTTTTTTTTTGGTCAAAGTTTTAGCTATGTGCCTGTTAGTTACAGTCAGGCAGGTTTCCGGATTCCTATGTTTCCTTCCCCTCTCTATGGGGTGGCTCTAAAAAAAACTGATGGTGCCTGCCCCATGACCCCTACCAAAAACGTTCACCATACACAGAACATGTATTGTCATTACACTTCTTTACAATCATTAGAAAGCAGGAGAAAAAGAAGATGGAAATGTTTGTTGAAAAACAAGAAAGTTAAAGGGACACACGGCAATCTCGATTTTTTTTAAAAACTCACGGCGTCCCGTTAGTTTTTCTCTTAACTTGTATTTATTCAATCATTAATATTAATTGTTAGAATAGTTCAAAGCAAATTGTATTTACATATTACTAATTTCAATAATATTGCACCAATAATATATTTAAAACATTTGGTAAAAACATGAAATACATTCAAATTTCAATTTTTTATTTAATTTTATGCAAGCAGTTTTAAAGTCAAAATGGCGCAGTATAAATAATTAGAGTAATGCCGAGTCAACGTGGGATTCTTCACGGGGGCTCATATGGTAGAGGCACTCTAATCCTTAGAACAACAACAATTTTAATTTTGGAAAAAGTCCAGACTCTATTGTGCCCATCACGTCAGGTTTGACTCGACGTGTTCGTTAGCGAACGGACTCTAAACCTTAGAACTACACACACACACACACTTTTAATTTTGGAATAAACTCAAGATTGCCATGTGTCCCTTTAAAGCAATTATTAAAGCTCTAGATCTAACATTATTAAATAATCAGAAAACATTTCTTTATGCATCCTTAAACTTATAATCATTTAACCCTTAACCCGCTAAGCACGAGTAACTCGCAGACTGATCAGGGTTTACAATGTCCAGCTGCTCAGTCATTTCCCCCAAAACACCCCTTTGTCACATAAATGGAATGGTCTTAATGCAAAGAAAGAACAGTCCATTATACATGTAGGGGTTAAGGGTTAAACATAACAAATACCGATTGTAATTGAAATACTATTAAACTGTTCAGGATGAAAGATGCAATTTAGAAACTACTTATAAATTTATCTTGAGATTTTTATTGGGGACTATACACATCAATTTAAAGTCTTTCCGCTACCTTGATCATCATGATTATATAGGTGTTTGACAATGTGAAGACATTAAGACCGCGGGTTATAATCAACAAGTAAGTGTGGCAGGCCTGCTTTGGATGTTACATGAAATTTCTTGTCTTTCACAATGTTGGACAATTTCTTATAAATCAAAAGGATTTGATGTGTTAATAAAAGGTCAGTTCTTTATCTTTATAATAAATGTGTTTACGTTTATAATCTGGTTTAACAGAACAACTTTTGTATTCAACTGTCTTACATTTTATTATCAATGTAGATTTATATGAATAGAGAGTTACAATGCTTTAAATATATTAACATATTTACAAGGGCAAACAGGTTCGATTTATATTCAAGTTAAATGAAAATGATTTATTATCAAGCTTTTATTTCGGTATTTGTGTGTGCTTTATAGTGCAGAGCTTTTGAACAAGTATCTGATTTATATCTGAAATACATAATAATGATCTAAGGGTCGATCTTCGTTGGGTACAATATCGCAGTTAGCGGTCTAGGCGACATCTCAAGTACTGATATCAATTCTAATAATAAACTACAACTATCATACAGATTATGAATTAGGCAATCAAGAATGGGTGATATACTCTGAGGAACATAAGGTCATCAGCTGTTGTGTATATGAAGTTTGGAAACAACCAATTCAAAACGGTTTGAGGAATGCAAGTAATAAAAAAAAAAGTATTACGCAACGGAACGGGATGGTACATGACGTGAAAAAAAAATTGTTATGCGACGGGACAATACGGACAACGTAATTACTTTTATAGCTCCTACTTCGCTTTGTGAAAGTGGGGTTATTAGAATGTTATGTGCATATATATATATTTCTTGGCCAGTATATATAAATACGGCCCAGTGGTAAGCGACTCTGACTGCAGATCACATGTTTGAGGATCATTTGCACACACCTGGTTTTGGTGTTCCCTCAGACAAGGGTTATAAGGGTTAAGAATAGGGAATGGTTCCCTTAGTCCTACATATGCTACCCCTTTCTTTGCAGCAGTTCCCTGGGGCAGCTCAAAATAGCATCAACAACGTGTTCATGAGCAGTTTAAAGAGAGACATGGCAATCTTGATAATGTCTTAAAACTCGAAGCGTCCATTAATGTATTATTTCAACACAAATTTTTTTTTTTGCATATTACTAACTGTTGATTATATTGCACGCATAATATTTTTAAAGTTCTCCGGCGATGTTTTGTTTCGTGAACATGTTTGTGTTTATTTAAATCGAAATCAATACACAACAATAGATATTTACCATTCACACATTGCAATATCTGTAAAAAAGGAGAATAAGTTCCTATTGTATTTATCAATTATCTGGCAATTATATGTTGTGCAGCTATACAATTCAGATTTACCTCATTTAACCGGTGCAGTCACACAGTGGTAAAAGTAGTATCTACGTCATGCAAATAATACTTATTATTTACATACAACTTAGTAGTGGTTTTAAATATACACTCAAGTGATATGAAAACGCAACACGGGAATTTCCGCTATATAGTGTATATACTGCACACTTAATTGCACATAATATTCCAAAGAAATCCCAAGATGTTTTTTTAAAAAAAAAGTTGCAGTTAACTAGAGAAAGGACACAACTGTGATGTTGTAGACGTTTTAATCACACTACACTTTGTAACAAGAACTTCATAAATGTTGAAGTTGCTCTTCGAAAAATTGAGCTAGTTCAGTACTGTATTTAACGTAAATAGTTTGCAAAATTTTGCATCCTAAGTTTGCTCACATGATTGAGCCAAACGCGTACTCTGTGAATAATGAAACTTTGAAGGAATACTATTTGCTGTATTATTTGTTGTTTTAGTATTTTTTCCAAAAGGAAAGGTCTTACGTAGCCATGTACCATTCGATTAAAAGCAGCATATTGTACATACAATATATAGCAGAAATTCCCGTGTTGCGTTTTCATATCACTTGAGTGTATGTTTCTCTCTGGGACTATCAAGGAATGTTCATATAATGTTTAAGAGTTAACTTTGTTAATTTATAATACCATTCATATTTAAACCTTTGGTAGAATAATGAAGCAATAATGAAACTGGAACTTTTATATTTAATTACATGCAAGCAGATTTAAAGTTAAAATTATACCAGATTAATAAAACGAGATGCTAATTCTTGATAAAACTTCAACATTGCCGTGTGTCCCTTTAAACAACAGTTCATTTCATTTTAAGATGGCCTCTGCAGCATTGCACATTATAGTTTACACTTATGGAATATATTTAGGAAAATGCTGATTTCCAGATACAAAAAAAACTTGGCTGATATATTACTTGTGTGGAGCCTTATTACGGAAATTTCAAATAAAACATTTCTTCCGAAACCACTTACCGGTAACCGGTATTCAAGTCTAGCAAAATCTCACATGGTTGTTACTTCGTTTGACCTTTAATAAGGTCATACTCTACTAAAGTCATGATCTTGTTTTGGGAGATAGCTTAAAGGGACACTGTCCGTAAGTAAGCAGATATTGAGCATAACCAAATATCTGGCTGACTTTTATTCAGTGAAATGTATACATAAAAACATGAGGATAGACCCTAAGAAGTATGTAGGAATACATTCGTGAGTTTGAAAAAAAAAAAGTTTTAATTATTATATGTAAATAAAGTGGGACCCACAATATTTACCTTTTCTGCAATCACGTGACTTCCATTAGCGCATTAGGTTTTCACCACAGTATGTATTGCGAAATATGTATAGCCCGCTTAGCTCAGTCGAGAGCGTGATCGACCACTTTACGCTCACGCACACTTTTATTACTGTGAATGTTATTTTAGTTTGGGCTGTGAGTTCAAACGCACAAAGCGGATTTACTTTTTTTTGTAACGCGATTGAATTCCGTTAAACAATCTTGCTTTTAATTAGTAAATATTCAATAATGTTTAGTGTGTAATGTTTGCGAATATAATTATTGTGTGTTTTATAAGCTAAAAGTTACGGACAGTGTCCCTTTAAAGCTACACTGGCAAGATGGATTTTATATACATGCAGTTCTTTACCCAAATATAAAACAGTGTATTTTAATCTTAAAGGGACACGGCAATCTTTTTTTATTTTTTAAAAACTCACGGCGTCCTGCTAGTTTTTCTGTATAACTTGCATTTGTCCAATTATTAATATTAATTATAAGAATAGTATTCAGCAATTTATTTTTGCATATTATTAATTTTTGATATTATTGCACCAATAATATATTAAAACTTGTAGTATAATAAGATGACATAGTGAATACTTAAAATTTGAATTATTTAAATGTAACCAGGGTAAAAGTGAAAATGATACTGGATATATAATCCGAGACACCCTTTTCAAACACTTCAAGATTGCTGTGTGTACCTTTAAACCATTATTTTGGATTTAAATTAAACTTGGTCAAAATTGTAGTTAACCCTTAACCCGCTAAGCATGACTATAATAGCCTTTGCGTCCATTGTAATCCCAGATCAGCCTGCGGGTTAAGGGTTAAGTTTGCCATCAAGTCTTACATAGAATAAGTCACGGTATGAGAACTGCCGAATTAGATCTACTACGTGGCCAGACTCCCGTAAACTACCACATCAGGACATGCCTTTGTTTTGTTTCACAATTTTATGGACCGTAAACCGGCGAACATAAAAACCATAAAACACAAGGTGCTAAGTGGTTAGTTCCCTGTCATTATGAGGTGATGCTCGCTGTGATTAGCGACTGTCCGTACATGTTATGACGAGTAATCAGCTATATCCTTCACATAACACGACTTGTGCCCCCCTGGGGCATCCTGGGAAATATTCTGATACAAACGGATTGTATGCTTTATAACTCAAGCTTTGTTGGCCGGAGTGATTCTTTTGAATGAAAATAAAGTATTTTTGCTAACTTTCTTCATGGTTGACCTTATTATTATTATTATGTCATGAAATACTTCAAGATTGTATACATAGTAAACCATTAAAATTTATCAGGTGGAAAAAAATGTTTAGTTGGTATATGCTGAATGGATTGTTGTGGTAAATGTATGTTTGCAAATAGGTATAAAAAATCTAGCAGCCATTTCTTGTCATTATTAGCTCGACTTTTTCGAAGAAAAAACCCCACGCTATATTGTCATCACTTGAACGTCATTGTCTGCATCATCGTCTGCTTCTGGTTAAAGTTTTGTATGTAAGCTTGTATCTCTGAAGCTACTTTAAATAATGGATTGAAACTTCACACATGATTGTATTCAGCATCATTAGACAACATCTTGCAGCTAAGTTCTACAACTCATACCTTTATTTTAACAAAGTTATGACCCTTTTTATACTTAAAAAACTTTGTTCAAATTTTGTATGTAAGCTTGTATCTTGAAAACTACTTGACATAATAGATTGAAAAATCACAAATATATTCAGCACTATTAGACAACATCATATAGCCAGGTTCTTCAACTCTTGCTTTTATTTTAACAAAATTATGGCCCCTTTTATACCTCGAAAAAAATTGTTACAGTTTTGTATGTAAGCATGTTATCCTAGTCTTTATTAAAGTGTTCATTTTTCTTACAATACCCTTAAAGAACCAATGACACATCACACATGCATTCACTTTCATATGAAGAACTCAGAGACAAGTGACATGACACATCACACATGCATTCACTTTCATATGAAGAACTCAGAGACAAGTGACATGACACATCACACATGCATTCACTTTCATATGAAGAACTCAGAGACAAGGGACATGACACATCACACATGCATTCACTTTCATATGAAGAACTCAGAGACAAGGGACATGACACATCACACATGATTCACTTTCATATGAAGAACTCAGAGACAAGGGACATGACACATCACACATGCATTCACTTTCATATGAAGAACTCAGAGACAAGTGCAGTAATTCTGTTCTGGCAATAAAGCAGAATTATATATGCCTTTCAACTTACTTTCCCAATAAATAGAATTGAATGTTGTTTAATGGCTCATCAACACAGTACAGGTTATTTAGAGCCACCCCAGAGAGAGGGGAAGGATACATAGGAATCTGGGAACCTGCCCTACTCTTATTATCGAATAGATTCCTATGGTTCTTTAACGTGCTCGGATGATAGACCGATACACGGGACCGCCCGGTTTACGTCCCCATCCGACGGACGAGGCTAAGGAAAAGTGTCTTTCTCAAGAACACACCGACGGAACTCAGTGGCACCACGGAGGATTGAACCCGGGGCCTCTGGTTACAAATCCGCAGCGCTACCGACTGCGCCACGCCAGCCCTCCCCAATAAATAGACGAGGTTTTGAAAGTCAAGTGTATGCACTAACAGTGCTTCTTGTTCACCGGGCTGTGGAGGTGATTTGGTAGACATTTTGTAAAGCATGGTGCTTAATTATACTGCCAAGTGTCCCTTTAATTAAAGGCCTGGCCTTTAAGCGATGGTATTTTTTCACTGATTTCATTATAGCTTACACTTAAAGTGATCATATATAAAAAATATTGTATCTTATCTTCTAGCACATTGCAGGAAATTGTTATTTCAAGTCCTTCAACAGCAAGATTAAACAAATTGTATCCAAAGTACTTCCTGCATAATAACTACTGGTTTAACGGTATTATAATCAGATAATTATTTCAGTTTGTGTATGACAAGAGATAATCCAATTTGTTGTATTTTCATTTGCCTTTGTTCTACATGTAATTGACAACTATTGATTGTTTGACAACAAATCGAATTCACAGTTTTGAGCCGCTTAATTCCTAGTCCACCTTAAAGTTTTTCTCACTTAGTGTCAGCAGACACTGCCCCAGGGAGTGACATTTCTGCATTTTGCCAACTGTCTGAACACTAGATGCAATAATTAGCTAATTTGTATAAGTTGTCACTAATCACATACAGACCGTTCCCATCCTGTGTTTTGTTCAAAGGAAAGTTTAGTGTAATTTCAGGAGCTTTACCTTAGATGTATCGTGTTTTTGTGTGTGTGTTTTTTTCAAAAAAGGATAAATGTTAAAAGGTAATATTTAAATGTTTATACATATTCAGTCTAAATTTCTAACATAATCAGGCCTATCTATTTATTTGTCTAATTCATTTTAGATGCAATTATTTGTAAATCGTTATAGATAATTGTATCATAATTATTATTTTCATTCAGGGACCAGGGCCCTAATCATAACCTGATTCCCCAAAAGGAGTCACATTCATATGCAATAAATAGTTAAAGGGGTTGATGCACTATTTTCAAACAAGGTTTATTTTAAAAGGCTCATGAACAACTTGAAAAAAAATAAAAGAATTATCAAAATGCCATGAAACATAAAGGAGATAATTATGACCTATTGAAAATTTGCAAAGAACATAAATGAAGGCGGCTATCTTGGAATGATGAGGTCATCTCGCCTTTTTACCATATATGACTGTGACAAAATGTCTTTTAAAGCAAAGAAAACACTAAGCATACAATTTATACCTGTATATTAATTTTTAATCAATTTGCAGTGATTTTCTTTGCTTTTAAATGTATTTTGTCAAAATAACATATATGTTAAAAAGGTGCGATGATGTCATCGTTCCAAGATGGCCACCTCCATATATGTTTGCAAATTTTCAATATTGGTAGGTCATATTATCTCCTTTATTTTTCATGGCATTTTGATAATTATTTCAGCATTTTTCAAGTTTTTCAGAGCCCTTTTAAATAAATCTTGTTTGAATATAGTGCATCAACCCCTTTAAAGTCCCTATCCTGCAATCAAAATGCAAATTTTACAACATAATTATGTACACAGTTTCTAAACCTACTGGCATAGAGGAATATAATTATGTAACTTACATTATTTGAGAATCCAAAGTCTATAGACACAATATAAATAGAACATGCATAAATTGGTAACTCTTAATTCAACACTCCAGTTTCGGGGTTTGGTCTGGCTGGTTAAAGCCGTTTATATTGTGTCTATAGAGTTTGGATTCTCAAAATATGTAAGTTATATCTACACCTCATCGTCAATAGGGTTAGAAACAGTGTAGATATCATCATATACAATTTGGTTGTTGTTCAGGCGGGATAGCTACTTTAAATTTTGTTGTTGAATTAATTTTAATATTAATAAGTGCATATTTTGAAATTGAAGGATACATGTATTAATTATAATAATTGTTCACACAGATTCTCTCAAAATTCCTAAACATGGTGTCTAGTTTCTAGGAAATCATCCAGACATCACAAGATAACAAAAGGTCACTTTAAATAGCTTGTTACAAGTGATGTTATCTTGCTGGAATAACATGACCTCTGGATGATTTCCTAGGAAGGGTACACAGTTGGACATACCTGGTACTAAGATGTGTGACTTTGTTTTCTGCCCGTGTGACTTTAATTAAACACTACACTACTCAACTTTCATAATCGGTCACTTTTCAAAGAATTATATATTTTTTAATAATTCATATTTTCATTTTAAATTTTATCTGGCGTCGTTTAACAAATATCGCTTGCGATTTATAAAACTTAATCTGCCCTGATTGGAATAAAACCTTGTTGATAAACTTAATACAGTATTGGTATGTGTTTCAATGATTTCCATTTTTCAGTACCTAGTCGTGTTATTTTCAAAAAACCTGGGTGACCGATTATAAAAGTGGAGTAGTATATACACCATGTTTATGGAATTTGAGACAATCAGTGTTTGCAATTGTTAATTAATATCCTTCAGTTTCAAAAAATATGCACTTTTATGATAAATTATTTTAGCAATAAAATTTTACACACATATAATCTACTTGTGGATTGGCCGTCATTGACCGTCAATATACATAGTTATATCAGTTTTGCAGTCACCCCTATGTATTGGTATATACTTTATTTGAATGTAACTTTTGCACTTAAACGGAGATACTGTCACTTGTTCGGAGACCATCTGTGCCGGTATTTGAAATTTACGATATCAATCTCGCCATGAGACCTCTTCAATGTAGACCAAATTCCAACAGTACAAATATTTCGCTAAGAGGCTTTGGGTAAAGCGCTTACACAAACACACGGCGGGATTACACATGAAATGGCGAGTTTGTTATTTAGAAAATAGTTGTACGATATCAATCTTCATTAAACAAGGTTTCTTGAAATAGTTTGAACAATTGTGTTTGATCGCCATGGCATTCAATTGATGACATGTAGAATCAATGGCACGGCAAAGTTCAAAGGATATCAATCAATTTTGATGTATAGAACAACATTTGAACCTGTATCAGAAGATTTTTTTTCATTTCAACGAAAGTTGTGGGTATTTCCAGTCTTTTTCATGTTACTATGGACAAGTAGCTTGCAAACCTTTTATATTTCCATACAGTACAATAATTGTAGAAATGTTTTGATGTTGACATTGATTGAATGCTGCTTAACAGCTCATCAACACATTATAGGTTATTTAGAGCCGCCCCAAGGAAAGGGGAAAGGTTACATAGGAAACCTGACCTACTCTTACTAATTAATAGATTTTTACGATTCTTTAACATGCTGGATCGCTCGGTTTACGTGCTCAGCCAGTTGATAATGAAATGTTGTTGACTCCTACATAATGGACATTTGTATCATATACTCACCAAAAAAAAGAAGGATACCCCCTTTTTTGGCAATGTATGATGATTTTAAGCACACTTGACTGAGAACAATAAATATTCCTTTAAACAGTTTCAAATTTTGTCAAGCAGTACTGTTTTATGGATGCTATGGAAAACTTAAAGGGAGGTAATTTGATGATTTTTGATAATCAAAAGCTGCTACCTACACAATCGGTGTTGTGTTTTTCTGTGATTCTTTTCGAAAGCAACGTATAGAAAATATTGTCTAGGAAAAATTGAGGTAAATTATAAATGTTTGTAGATTTATGTGTTTTTACCAAAAACGCATGGTTTAAGAAAAATGGGGATAACTCCCTTGTGTACTGAACTTTTCAAAAAAATATTTTGTTTGGACTATTGGTGGTGGTCGATCTAATTATTCTACACACACCATTTATTATTTCCTGTTTTGCTGTCTATATAATATAAAGGGAAAGGAAAAGGGCTACTTTTTATTTTTTCTCAGTATATGTTGGCCTTGGATGTGAATAGGTAATTTTTTTTATCTAAGTACCAAGTGGCATTTACCTCAACTCGCCTGAGTACTTCAAATTTGTGCTTACGAAAATTTAGTTTAAAGGGGCTGGAGGCGATATGGAAATGGATTAATGATGGATGTCTTTCCAAATTTAAATAAAACCTTCATAATGTGCTTCAGTTTAATGTAAAAGATGCAAATCTACTAAGCTGAACCGTTGTCTGTTGTCTTTTTCTATTTTCTTTTTACATGGTTGGATAGATTAACCTTTAAGCTTTTTATTGATATAAAAATTATTAAAATGTGTAAAATATTGAAATAGGAGATTTTTTTTAGTTGCAGTAAGTAGTCACATTTTACAATAATATAGAATACGCCAAGTCTTTGTTATCAAGACGCGCTAACTTGATGTAAAAATTGATAGGAAGACAAATTAAATCTTGAATTTATCGATAAACTACTGGCGTTGCGAGTCCCCTCTATTAAACGTTCCTGCTTTTGCTTAGGAATAAAACCTTTGATTTACCATCATTCTTCTGGTCTTTTGTTTAATTTCTTACATTTATAGCGGAGGCATTGTCATGGTGACACACAAATTGTATGGCTGCAAGCTTATACTTGATAATTAACACACAATATTACCAGTCTTAACTGAACAAAATTGTATGTTGCCATGTTAAGCAGCTTGCAGACACAAACAAGTACTATATATAGTATATATAACTATTTTATTTATGGTTAAAATGCATCAAAGAAGCATTGCCATGGCGACAGACAGTACATCTTTAAGCTTGTATTTATATTTCATGTCCTATAATGATCAGGGGCGTAGCCAGGCATACTCCTGTACGCCCAGGCGTACTCTAGAAAATCGAATGTGAAAAAATAAAAGTGCTTCTTTTTTAAAATTAGCAATAAAATTGAAGTAGGGTATTGGGTGAGGCACTATTTTTAAAAACACACTTAATGAATGGAGGCGAAAGCCTCCAAAATCTCGCTCAAATGAAGCCACAAACCTCCGAAATTGCACTCAAATTTCAAAATTTTCCTGGACCCCCACCAGATGGAGGGGATACCCCCTCCACACCCTCCCCCAGGGCGTATTCTCCAAAAGGCTCTGTTTACGACCCTGATGATGAGCTGTTAAACAACATTCAATTCAGTTCATGTCCTATAAGCAGTTCAACATGTAGAATTTCTCTCATTTACCTTAAATTGTTAATATAAAGTAACAATTACATACATGTGCTTCCTAGAATGTCAAGATTTACACACAGTAGAATACACTTGATGCATATTTTGAAACGAGAATTTAATTAAATGCAAACTGAAGAATGTGATTGTGTGCACACTCATATTTATAGCGTTTTTGGCTTCAACGCTGAATAACAATTACTTTGTATTCGTGTGAAAATCATACGATATGTTATATTTACGTCTCATTGAGTCGGGTATTTCAGAAACATATCCTTGGTAATCCATCCGAAAAATTAAAAGTTTAATGCACCCATACAGGAAATCGTAATGAAGTATATGGTATATATGGTCATGAAAAGGGAAGGAATGAAAGTGACTCACAAAGACTGTTGTTTTATGATTGGTGGAAACACTGCCATTATTAAGGAATCGATTTTCATTCAAAATGTCTTGAGAATGCAATAAACGTCTAGAGCGTGAAGTAATTTAGTGTAAACATGCTAAGTGCATTGTTTAAAATACATTTGATTTAAAAGGGAAAGGAAGAAAGATAAAGATATGTTTAATAGTGAATTTAAATTGTTTGCAGTTGTGATATGGAAGCATTATTCTCATTAAAATGAGTTTGAAAATGCTAGGCATGTTAATGCGGTAAAACATGTCATAGCATTAACCCTGCTGAAATTTATAGCATGACTGTGAAGTCTCCATCAAGCCCGTAACTGGCCCTAAATTTAACCAAGGCAAATCCCTTTATATGGAGGTCTGGTGGCATGCACACCCCATTTTAGAGCATTTCCTATAGACAATATTTTCCATTTTAAGCAAGACAATTTTTGTAAATGATTGATTATTTATTGATGTTGAAGTTTTATAGTCAAGTATATCATTTCCAAAAATCTATCCAGGCATTTACTGCCTCTGTGTGCCTCAGCTTAGCTTTGGTTCTGTCCATGGAATGTTGACTCCCTTAAATATTCCTGAGTGATTGCAATCTCAGAGTAATTGATCTCAGCCAGTATACTTAAGATACCTCCACCCTATTGTTGATGTCAGGGTATACTGACAGTAGGTTATATTATAATCAAGTTGCATATGTTATTGATTTGATTAGTTAAAATGGATATTGATTGGTCAATTTATAGAGAATGTATAACAGGTAAAAGCTAATGGGTGCATTCAGGGTTCTCCCATCGGCAACCATGTAACTTTTTGTTACCAGTGGCCACTGATGGTAACATTTGGTACCAACGAGGCCACCGATACTACCTGTGGTGTAGAATCGAGGGAAGATTGTTTACCAGTTGGCGAACCAACGGCTAACGACGTTGATCGATGGTAGCCGATGGTTACCGAGATTGCATTCGGTAACAAATGGGAGAACCCTGAATGCACCCAATATGTATGGTTTAATTCCCTCCGAGTCATTCATACCAAAACACTTCATAAAATGGTACTAGTAGGCTAGTAAGCTCCCTTGCTTGATGTTCAGCATATAAAGGGTATAAAGTAACCAGGGGCATTCCTGGGGCTAATTTATTTATACGCACCATCGAGTTTTGGATTCACAAATGTGCCTAACCCCCTATACCTGCAGTTTTTATTGCATTTTTCGCATTTTTAGCCTTTTTTATTTGTTTGCTTCTTTAATAGCCTGTACGCACATTCGTCAGTGCGTATGCCCAGGTACGCCCCTGGTAACTGGGTGGGGTATGACACGTGTGTACGGCGTGACAGCACTATTAAGTTGAGCATTGAGCTCACTACTTCAAGTAGACTATGTAATGACTGAAAGATTTTAAAAGTGATGTAACTCCATGCATACATAATTATATACATACCCTAAATGATGTATAATAAATACCTCAGTAGCTACTGCCGTCTGCTAAATGGAAAGTCACCAAACAGAGGACATCCGTTCTTACAATGTCAATATGGGATATATTTAACTTTTGATTGTAAGTTTTAAATGACTCGGCAGATTATTTTTCAAGTTTTGGTCACTAACAACTATAGTTATGCAGCGACGATGGCTTAATGGTTGAGCACCAGCCTTGCATGTGGGAGGTTGTGGGTATGATCCTTGCCCATGTCAAAATGGCAGTTTGTATATCTCTTGCTTGACATTCAGCGTATAAAGGGTAGACTACTAGAACTGATCATCCTGGTGTGTGTGTGTGTGTGAGGGCTGGCGTGGCACAGTCGGTAGCGCGGCGGATTTGTAACCAGAGGCCCCGGGTTCAATCCTCCGAGGTGCCACTGAGTTCCGTCGGTGTGTTCTTGGGCAAGACACTTTCCCTTAACCTCGTCCGTCGGATGGGGACGTAAACCTGGCGTTCTCGTATATCGGTCTATCCTCCGAGCACGTAAAAGAACCATAGGAATCTATTCGATAATAAGAGTAAGGCAGGTTCCCGGATTCCTATGTATCCTTCCCCTCTCTCTGGGGCGGCTCTAAATAACCAATACTGTGTTGATGAGCCATTAAACAAAATTCAATTCAATTCGTCCTGGTGTGTTTTATGTGACTGGGTGGGATATAATGCCATGTGATAGGACTGAAAGATTGTTAAAAATGACGTTAAACCCCATACATGCATTCAATAACTAGTTTATATTCCTGAATAATTTCCTTTTAATTAAACTATCACAACTTTTGTTGAACTCATCGTTTGATTATCTTATCTCCCTCTAAGGTCACTGTCCCAATATGACCATACAAAATGAGAACGTGAAAGGAGACGTAAAACCCCTTTTCACTTTAAATGTTTGAAAATATGTAAAGTGTATGAGGATGAGTTTGTTTAAAGGAATGGCCAATGTTTACAGATTGCTTCTCAATCTCCTAGTTTATTCGATTCTGTTCTTGTTGCGCTTAAGCATCAAGCCATCTTAAGACCGAGATCTTAATTTGCAAGTTTCGCGAAATCTTTTATTCATAAATATGTGGACAACACATCGTCCTGGACGGTTAGACCCATCGCTCACGGTCAGTGAGTCACATCCCAGTTATTTTTTGGAACTAAATCTATAGCTCTGGATTTTAATTTAGAAGTTTACAAGTTTCGTGGAACTCCATTGATCATGACGATATATTGAGATGTTTGTGTCGGGGTGCCAAGCATGCATACTTACTAGATCACCTGTCACTTTAAAACTGAATATTCATTGATCAACAATGGTGTATCATATTGGATATCTGTCCTTATGTAACAGCCAGATACTTGAAGTGTCGGGGAATCTTAGCATAAATCATCTTCGTAGACGCACAAATATGCGTTATATCTGCAACATGCCATGTATTATAATCATTGAAAATTGGCAGAAAGTATATAACGGTTGTTTTGATCAGTTAAAAGGGATTAGATTATCAGTGAATGTAAGGAACTTGATATTTGTGAATATTATATTTGTGTGAATATCCTGTCATTTACCTGCAGATAATTTAAATTGGAATTATATGGATTGAAAAGAGTTTATCTTCACTCTTGTCTGGTAAATAGTTTTAAACTCTCTTTTTTCTTACAGTGAATTATCAATGTATAATTGAGTTGTTAGTTCACTTTAAATATTTCAGAAATTAGTTTTGTGGTTTTGGATTGATGGATGCATGAAACAATTGATTCTTTGCCAGTTTTTGCATGCATACTTTGTTTTGCTTCTGGTCATGCTAAATTCATGTCTATTAAAACAAACTAACATAATTATAAAAGTTAAACAATATTTTAAACACATTTGAAGGTAAAAATTAGGTGAACATTGATCATTATGCCAGTACTAGATATCTCCGCCCTGTTGTTGATGTCGGGAGCATGTAGACCATAGGTTGTATTAAAATCAAGTTGCACGAGCTACAAAAAAAAAGAAAAAGTTGCACGTGCTAATGTTTGTTAGTTGGAGGTAATCATACTGATTTGATAGCAGCTCAATTAACAACATGTAACATTTGAATTTAAAATTTAAAAATGGATTTTGTTTGACAACTGGCGTAATGTCAGTTGTTGATGATGACTAAAGAATGTGTTGATAATGATCTGACAGCTATCCAAATTACATGTAGTTTTTTAGCTGACCTTTCTTTGCTCGTCTTTTATTCGCAACACTTTTTGAAGAAATGGCAAGCTCACTCTTCTACATGCCGCAGCGTCAGCATCTGTTATATAACCTTTTACGTTAAGCTCATATCTCAGAAACCGCTTCAAGATATTCAATGAAACTTTACATATGTATTCCCTTTCATAAGATGAACTCATATAGACAAGTGCCATAACTCAGTTATGAAATTTAACAAAATTATGCCCCTTTTTAGCTTAGATTCTCTATAAAAAGACAAAGCCATGAACATTCAGTGCACTGTCATCCAGCAGCTCTTGTTCTCAAACTGCTGAAAATAAATGAGGTTAACGTCAAGTTAACATATTTTATTGGGTTATATTGGGACAGCAACCTCAGAGGGAGATGAGATGAAGGATGAAGTTGCCTCCGCCAGAGAGCTTGCTAAAAACAAGATAAACCAACTTTTTTAAAAAAATATCTAAACCTCGTTATTTTAAATTTAAATATTTATTTAAAAAATGAGATATCTATTTATATATATATAGTATGCTGCTCACCTTCATGGTAACTTCGAGCAGTTGAGCGCCTGTGTCATTTAGTAGAATAAAGTAAAGGTTAAAAGCAAGGATAAGGTGAACATTAGTGATGTTGTGAATTAATGCAACAATTTTCTTTCTTACCAACATGCAAAATATCCTTGTGTTATAAATACTTTCTGCATACACATGCAAAAAAATCTGTGTGTTATACTTTCTGAATACACATGCAAAACATCTCTTTGTGTTATAAATACTTTCTGCATACACATGCAAAATATCTGTGTGTTATAAATACTTCCTGCATGCACATGCAAAATATCTGTGTTGTAAATACTTTCTGCATACACATGCAAAATATCTGTGTTGTAAATACTTTCTGCATACACATGCAAACAATCTGCGTGTTATAAATACTTTCTGCATCTGGAATCTTGAATCAAATTCATGTAATCGGATTCCAGGTTACAGGTTATGCATAATTTACAAGAATAATGTCTTAAACCATTTCCTAAATGCTCTGTTTTCATCAGGATGCATTTTTAATAATGTTAATGATAAAAAAATAAATGAAAGATTACATAAAGATCAGCAATTTTAATGGAGTAATATTAACGTATTTTATACACATTTTTATAACTTAAGCACTTTATGGTAAATGCATTCACTACCTGTCATTCACTACCGGCATTTAAATTCGCATAATGCCGAAAAATGTGAATATATTCTAATATTAACAATTTTTTCCCTTCGCTATTATACAAACAAATAACGTGCCTTGGTCCAGTAGTCCTGCCTACTTGAAAAGTGAATTAAGTTTATTCGAAAACATTTTTTTTTGTTCAACGGAAAGTATCAAGTGAGGCCATCCGTAAAAAAATTTTGGTTTGCTGTGCTCGACCTACTCACTAAAAAGAGCCCTACCCAAAACTTTTTATTGCAATTCTTTTAAAAAAAAAATGTGTGTGCTATTTTAAGAATGTTTTTCATTTAATTTCTTCTGGTTTTGACTGTCTTTGGGGGAAAACAATTATTCACCTACCTACCTAGTACCTACCCACCTAAAACTTTTTGGGTCGGAACACAGCAAACCAAAAAATGTTTAAGGATGGCCTGAATACAAATATATTTTTATATCTTTTACAACAAAAAAACCATTACAGACTTTATTATCATGTAGTACTATGTGCGAAAATTGCCATAAGTTGTGGAGGTAAACTGTCACAAACTGGCAAAATGGTATGAGGGTTTGATTCATCTTTTGATTGGAATAGTTTATGTACATTTAGTATCTGTATTAGACATGTTAATCATGTATTATCCACCAGTGGCAAAACATTCACTGTTTGCTTGGTAACACAGTGATTTATATTAATCTGAGGTGTTGCCATCGGTCACAAAAGCACAGACATATTAATAAACATCCTATACCAATGAAGTAACCAAAATATCAGGTTCACTTATTTTGATAAGAATACATTCAAAAGATTTATAGTGAATAGCAAAATGGGATTATAATAATTTGTTTATTTTCAAAATAAGAAATTGTATAAAAAGATGTAAAAAGTTAAAAATGTGATCAATTTTCAATTTTCTCTTAAAAATGAAGGTTTTGAGTCAAAGTTTCCGTCAAACTCCTTTTTTGATGTAAATGTAAGAGAAAGCAAAATACTATCATTGGAAAGAAAATTAAATTTGTGATGGGATTTGGCATGAATGAAACTTGTATCTGTAAAATATTCCGAGCACGTTAAAGAACCATAGGAATCTATTTGATAATAAGAGTAGGGCAGGTTCCCGGATTCCTATGTATCCTTCCCCTCTCTCTGGGGCGGCACTAAATAATCTATACTCTGTTGATGAGTCGTTAAACAACATTCAATTCAATTCATGATATGTGTGTTTAAAGTTGGGAAATATTTTGTGAAAATTTCGCACTGTGCCACGTGAAATTTAGATAATTTTCATAGTGTCCAATCTATTTGTTATTAGGTCTGTGCTGGCGGTTGTGTGATCCTCTGTTCAGTATCGACTCCAGCCCGAAGTGCAGTGGTGTAGTGGTTAGAGTGTCTGGCCTGCAATCGGGAGGTCATGGGTTTGAGTCCCCTGGCCGCATCATACCAAAGACTTTAAAATGGTAGTAGTTACTTGTAACCCTTGCTTGACGAGCAAATAATGTGTCAGAAAAAAAGTGGCTGGGTGGGGTATCATGTACTACGGTGTGGTATTCCAGTGTGGCAGCACTATATCTGCTTCTGATAGACTGGAGACAGATACATAGCACACAATCACCCACACAGAAGTCCACACTCCATTGTGACCAGCTGTACCAGGATTCTCTGGTGGCTATCAGGGTGGAGGGACTATAATCCTTACACATACACACGAGCTCGAGCCAAGTTTAAGGAAGCACTCTTCCAGGGTGAGTGGCGACTCAGCAGCTCAGTAGATCAGGCCTTGGCTTTAGAGCTCTGCCCCATGTGGTTTCGCTTCCAGGTGAAGGCATGTCTAATGAGCATTATGTGGTCCCGCCTTAACTCCATTAAGCGATGGAAAAGCTTATATTAGCAGGATTTTATAACGGATATTTCGACGATAAAACACGTTTAAAAACATTTTTTACCAAAAAAATGTGATTTTTGCTTCTTGGAAAAGGGGTTGGATGGAGTAGGAAAGTTAATACTCGGACCACGTAATGGAAACTTCATCCTTCATATCCTCTTGACATCACTGTCACAATCAGTGGCGTAGCTGCACTAAGGCACTGCAGATTATTCTGGGAACAAAAATTTGAAAATGCCAAATCTGCAATAAAAACTGTGAGGTGGGGAGGTGTGTCTAATCAAGCAAAAACATGTATGTTTTAGCATTTTAAATGCATCTCGAAAATGCACCAGAATTTGCCAGAAACACTCTATTTATCAAAATTTATCAGATCACACTACTGTGCTCAGCTATGCCCCTGACAATATAACCTAATATGGAGTGTTAACAGGAAGTAAAACCCATTTCATTTATTACTCCCAGGGTGATATAACCCTATATTTGACTGTGGAGAGCCATGTACTATATAGAGGGCTGGCGTAGCGCAGTCGGTAGCGAGGCGGATTTGTAACTGGAGGCCCGGATGGGGACGTAAACCAGGCAGTCCCGTGTATCGGTCTATCCTCCGAGCACGTTAAAGAACCATAGGAATCTTTTCGATAATAAGAGTAGGGCACGGTTCCCGGATTCCTATGTATCCTTCCCCTCTCTCTGGGGGGTCTCTAAATAACCTATACTGTGTTGATGAGCAGTTAAACAACATTCAATTCAATTCCATGTACTATATACAGTGTCTGCTGAGATTGTGAATGCATAACTTCAAGAAAAAAACAATCTTTACATTAAAATCATTAAGTCCCAAATTAGGGTTCAATAAACTTTATTTTACACAAACTGTTGACTTTTAATAGCGTGAGTTTTCGCAAAATGTATTCTTCCTTCATGTCCTAAAGTGTTAAATACTATACAAACATTCTACAGAATTCAAATATTAACTGACACATACTTGCACATGCAGGTCCCCTTTAGGCCGCAAAAAGAAATATGCTAGATAGTATTTAGGCCTATCCAAAAATTGTATTACCTGAGGAGGTCAATTTTCATGAAATTTTGGATTAAAATTAACTGATAGTAAATAAAAAAAATATCACCTCCATCCCATACTTTACAAAGAAAAAGATGAGAATCTAGCAATTATTTTGAGAATCTAGCAATTATTTTATTGTGGCCTCACCTGGTTTGTATTTCACAAATCAAGGTAATTAAACTGCCATTGACAAGTTACAAGGTAAATGTTGTGTAGAAATGACAGATTTGGTGCTTGGAATAGATGACAGTATTGTATGAAGATCCTGGGATTTTGGTAAAGATTGATGTTTTTGTTCACTCTAAATAATCTTGTTGAGAAATGTACACAATATATATAAATTTGAAAGATTTCGCTACAACTTTCTTGTTATAATCAGACATCTTTTCGACTTAAGCAGTTTTAAATGCCGATATTATAGTAAATGGCAAATTCCATGATTCGATTTTTATATTTGCATTTTTTTCCCATTGCTATTATTAGTACCGACAGTAATGTGGCTTGGGAGAACAATAATGATAAAAAAATGTGCAAGAGAGACAACAACCATTGGTGTATTTTCAGGATAGCCATTTTCTATTGAGACACATTGGTTACGTGTGCAGTGAAGTTTATTGGATATTAGGCTCTTTTTTTTGTTCAACAGAAAATATCAAGCGAATGTATATATTTATTTAAAATTATCATTTACTAAACTTATAGAATAGTATGTAGAATGAACAATGTCAGTCAGTTGAAAATACATGTAAATTACTCACAACATACATGTAAATTACTCACAACATACATGTAAATTACTCACAACATACATATTACTCACAACATACATGTAAATTACTCACAACATACATGTAAATTACTCACAACATAAATGTAAATTACTCACAACATACATGTAAATTACTCACAACATACATATTACTCACAACATACATGTAAATTACTCACAACATACATGTAAATTACTCACAACATACATGTAAATTACTCACAACATACATATTACTCACAACATACATGTAAATTACTCACAACATACATGTAAATTACTCACAACATACATGTAAATTACTCACAACATACATATTACTCACAGCATACATGTAAATTACTCACAACATACATGTAAATTAATCACAACATACATATTACTCACAACATACATGTAAATTACTCACAACATACATGTAAATTACTCACAACATACAGGTAAATTACTCACAACATACATGTAAATTACTCACAACATACATATTACTCACAACATACATGTAAATTACTCACAACATACATGTAAATTACTCACAGAATACATATTACTCACAACATACATGTAAATTACTCACAACATACATGTAAATTACTCACAACATACAGGTAAATTACTCACAACATACATGTAAATTACTCACAACATACATATTACTCACAGCATACATGTAAATTACTCACAACATACATGTAAATTACTCACAACATACATATTACTCACAACATACATGTAAATTACTCACAACATACATGTAAATTACTCACAACATACAGGTAAATTACTCACAACATACATGTAAATTACAACATACCATTTACCTTTTATGAGAAAAATTGGATATTATGATATTCTTGAAATCCCAGTAATTACCTTAAAAGAAACATTTAATGATCACATCCATCAAACAGTACACAAAATGATTTATTGTCGCCTACATTTTTATTGATGAAAGACAGATTGATGGGGTAATATGTACTAATGTAACTCATGTTAATTTGAAAGGTAATTGATGAATACTTTAAATATTTTGGCTTATGTTTTAAGCTTCAAGTTTTTAGTATCGACCCAAACAAATTTCAGTAAAATATAAATATGTGGATATTGTTTGACATATTGTTTGACAAGATTCCTATAAATTATTATATTTCAAATGTGTATGAAGTTCTCTTCAACAAATATTTAACAATTTAGAATTCATTACGAGTGTTATTTATATATTTTCAGATTAAGCGGATATTACCCAGTGGCGCCGCAGCACATTCAGGCCATCTTCAAGTTGGTGACAGACTTGTTTCGTGTAATGGAACCAGTTTAAGAGCCCTCACGCAAAACCATTGCTTAAAAATCATCAAAACTGCAAGCTCTCGTGGGGACGTAAACTTTGAAATAATTCGCCCAGTTTACGATGGGTCTTCTATGGAAATATCTGTAACCCTTAATAACAATAACAACGCACAAATACCTTCGTTTGATCCACTGCAATACAGCCTTAAATCTCAAAGTTACGATCGTCACGTTGATGTGATCGTCACGAGTGAAAGTGAGGATTATTTAACCGTCAGTGAAGACGAGTATTCAAGAACTGGGAGACTAGCCGACATTCCAGAAGTAGAGGCAAATGAAGTGTTCTCTACAAATAGTGTTAAACTAGCATTTCAGAAACCATTTAATACTATCGAGGAAGAGTCGACGGAAACCGAAACAGAACCAGAAACTACAAATGTTGATTATAATGTCGTGAGAGCAAAGGACAATGAAGAAATTGTAGACTTAAATAAAATTAACACATCTCCATACCATATTCCACACAAAAACGATAACCGTGCCAATGATTTCTCATCATATTTAATCACTTCAACTTCATCAAAAAATCAAGCCAACCATAAATCTGTGACCACTGTCAGTGACTCATCTTCATTTTCTGAAATAGACACACAACGAGTACCAAAAACTGACATAGATACTCTAAGCTGTAATCCATCTGTTATAAATTCTAGACAGTACGTCCCTAACACGGACTTAGATACTGTAAGTGTTTCTACGATAAGTCCTAGGTCCCCAATCCCAAACACTGATCTAGACAATATCAGTGTAAATTCTGCTTACAGCAAAAGACAACAAGTTCCGACGGACAATTCTGGCAATATTAGTCCGCCATTTAACTACCCTTCAGAAAGTGTTGGACATGACAACCTAACGAGTGACATAGACTCAGTGAGGTACAATCCGTTATACGAGGACGGCAGTTTTAGTGAGTTTACTGATTCCGAACCTGTAAACGATGTTTACATAGCATCCCCTGATGATACTCCTCGTAATCAAAGTGTGCCATCTTCAGATCTAGGCAGAATCAGTGTCACATCCAACAGGAATACCCAACAAACAGAGCTTGATAGAGTAAGTGTTGATTCATATAGTGAACTAGAGAATGAGGAAAATGCAAATGATGCAGATATTGGAGAGTTAGGACTTGCTCTTCCGCCACCTGTTGAATTTTCCGATAATCAAAATAATTTTGAAAACGACAGTGACACAGGAGAGGAAAGTGAAACTGAAGCTGATTTACCTGTCACAAATATTGACGATATAGTGTCAGACACATATTCAGCAGGTGAAGTTTCACCTTCACATCATGACATAGAAATAGTACAAATTCAGAAATTACCTCAAAGACATGTGTTAGAATTGGAAACTAGTTTCCAAGACTTAGAGAATGCTACATCTGACAAACCAGATAATTTCCCAGAACTTGAAGAAAGTGATTCAAATCTAGCATTCACTTCTGAGTTGACTGCACCTTTCGATAGTGTTCTGCAAGAACAAGCCAATAGTGTTCATAAAACATTAAATGTGCCAGTTGAATTTGCAGACTCAAATGACAGTGAAATTTTGCAAATAGTTCAAAGTTACGATGATGGAACAATTGTGATATCTCAGTTTGAACCGAGCCATAAAAGAGAGAGTACTGACTCTCCCACATACTTTGATAGAGAACCTGCCCCATTTGATAACACCATGGATCCAAATAGTGAAGACATGCTAAAAGATGCCCTGGATATGGAGTATGAAAATTTGCCTGAGTCAAGTAAATATGAGTCGAGGATTAATCTCGGTGAACATTTGAAATCAGATGAAAATAATGTGGACTTAGATGATCCAAACTTTGTTAATCAAAACATAGCTGCAGAATGTATAGCTAACGAGATTCTTAAGAATGAAGGGGGAGGTTTTGGATATTATATGGAATCGGATGATGAACCAGACGAGTATCCAGACCAAGATAATCCAGAAGATCTACCAGAATTGCCAGATGCTCCTCCACCAGTTCTTATGAAATTATCAAACGGTGTTGGTAGAGTTTCTGACAATACAACAGATAGTGAACATGAGATAGTAACTTCAACAAATGGTTTGGAAGTAAAACTTGTTTCTACAAAAAATCAAAATGTTAAATCAGATGTGCCAAATGCAAACTCGGTTGAATCTGACAGAGTTCTTGTAGATTCAAACTGGAGCTTCAGAACTAAAGACTCTGACAAAGACCATAAAAGACATAGTGAAAGTGAGCCAGAAATAGTGCCACTCACAAAGCAAAGAAAAGTTGAAATTCCTATTGATTACATGCATGAAAAATCAAGGAACTTTGAAGATGATGCAAGCGATGTAATAGTTCCGGTTAAGGTTGAAAGAAAGCTAGAACTGCCACCAACATTTTCAGAAAAGGTTCCTGAGCAGATACCAGCACCTAACCAAGAAATAATTGTCGAACCAGAAAGGGTTGTTGTAACCATGGCAACTAAAAAAACACCACCGCCAGTGGCACCCAAACCAGCAAGAAAACCAGTTAAAGCAACCATAAATGGCGGTGAAAATGAACCAGAACCTGTTGTTGAAGAAGTAATTACAGCAACAGAAGTTAAGAAAGATCACGCTAAGAGCCTTGTTAATGTCATAAGTGTGGTGAATGCATTGAAAGCAGGGGCTAAGGATAAAGACCCAGATGTGGTTGATAAGATTGTTAAAGAAGATAAGCTGAGGAACTCATTACTTACAGTGATTAACATGAATGCGGGTAAATCAACAGTGATTGAAACATCTCCACCTAGGCAAGAAGTGATAGTTACAGAGAAAGAAGAGATTTGTGTAAAGAAAGATAGAGAAATGTCCCCTCCAAAACAAGAAGTTATAGTGACAGAAAAAGATGCGATCCATAAAGCTGTACTAAAAATTACTGTTCCAGATAGCAGACCAGTTCCTAAAGCAAGAAAAAAAGAACAAAATTCAGTTACTGAAGTTAGAGAAGAAGCTAAGAAACCAGTTCATGAAGAAAGAAAAAAAGAACAAAGTCCAGTTATGGAAGTTAGAGAAGTCAATACACCAGTTCATGAAGAAAGAACAAAAGAACAAATTCCAGTTACGGAAGTTACAAAAAAAGCCGATACACCAGTTCATAAAGAAAGGACTATACCTGACCCCACAAGTGAAATAACTAATCCAATGGCAAGTGTCCCTGTTATGAAAACTAGCATTTCAGTTGAAAAACCTAAGGTTAATACAAGTAAACCAGTAACTGGTGGTGACTCAAAAGCAGCAGACAAAATAGTTCCTCCATTGAATCTGAATACAATTTCAAGTAGTAAGACTGATTCTTTATCTCCAAGAAGTGACAACTCTGATGAAGCTGTTACTACTTCTTCTTCTAAGACAAATTCTGTATCTCCAAGAAGTGACAAGTCGGATAAAGCTGCTCCTACTTCTTCATATAAAACAAAGATCAGGGTCAAACCAGCAGAACCAGAAAAACCTAGTCCGGCACCGACCCCACAATTCAAACAATTGTCTCAAATCAAACCTCTCAGTTTTAATCCAAGTTCACTGTCTCAGTCATCTAGGCCCGTGCAATACAAAACGACGATAAGTACCCTTGGTATGAAACCAATTGGATTATCTACCCTTGGGAGATCTTCATTATTGAATCCACAAAAAGTGGACCATCCCATCAAGCGAATGGAAACCATGCCATTTGAGGTGTCCATTCTGAAGGGGATTTTGGGAATAGGGATAAAAACAACAATGACGCCCGAGGGATATGTGCAAGTGTCGGAAATACTGCCCAGCGGCCCTGTAGGACGGGAAGGCAATATAAAGTGAGTAATTAGTTCTGTTATTTTGTATAATTTTACCCTTAACTTAATTCACTTTGTTTTTTCTATTTACGCACAGTTTAGACTGGGGTTCTGTTGTGCTAAACATTTACAAAATTCTAGGAAAAGTAGTATTTATTAAGACTATTAAATATATACTGTAAATTTTACAGTCTTTTGGTTCACAGTAAAAGGTTAGGTTTCACATATGCTCTCAAGACAGCCGAAAATGTCACCCAATTTTTGACCGTTATAAACGAGAAGAATAACTTTGCAGTCACATTATATCTCAACTTTGCATTTATCATATATAACTAGCTCTATCTAAAATTTATTTGAAGGGTGTTTTACATCGTTTTCATCACATGTTAGGCCATATATGACACGTTTTGTTGCGGTAGATGCAGACTACCCCATACTATCTAAGAGAAAGGACAAATTTAATTTATAGTTCCTACTATAGATTGATACAACTGAAGAGTGGTCAATCCCAAAGTTTATTTACTTTTGTAATGACCCATTATGTTTAAACAGTAAGTCACCTGCTGATTGATAGCATATCATAGATATACATGTAAATAAGACGGTTGTACTTAAACTACCCTGTAGTGTAACACTTTACTTACAATTAAAATAAAATGTATGTATGTAGTTTAACATGGCTTTTAACAATATTTCAGTCATATATATCATGACTGTGTCTGCATGGTTTGTTCCAGGTCCAATCTCATTAAAATCCTAATTGCGCTTCGATACTCTCCCGCTAAAGGATCTGACAACTCTGTCTTGGAGGTCACGTCAGATCGACCTTTCATCTAATCAATATTCACGACACGATCAACTAAATTTAATTTAACCAATGAAATCGCGCATTTTATATGCAATTCAGATGATGTTCGAGTGAACTGAACAAATGAAAATCCACATAAAACACATATATCCGAACAAGATAAAGTCGCCGTGTGTTAATGCTGTGGATTGCACAATAAATTCAAAGAAATGCACTAAATGGCATGTTTTACAGCAAGAATTCGAAGAAAATCATAGTCACTTTTTTTTGAAAACGTTCAGAACATTATTCTACCGAGATCATTAAATTGCAACATTAAGTTTTTTATATAGTATGTATCAATACTTTTGGCCCGGTAGCGCAGTCGGTAGCGAGGTAGACAATTATTATTATCCACGAGTGTACTTTTACTGTGGGTTACGAGTTCAACCCTACGATGCAGTACCGTAATTGTTTGTTGTTGTTTTTAAATTCCGAACAATCTTGGTTTATTCATAATGGGTTGATGTTTGTCAGCGCAATTTTTGTGTGTTTTATCAGCTAAAAGTTACGGACATTGTCCTCTTTCAATATCGAGTGTAGACTACTCCATACGCGTTTGAATAAAACGTGACATGCGCAGTGAAGCAGTATATATTCGAAAGATTTTGAAGGTGGCTAATCATAAGGTCAATCTGACGTGGCCTCCAATGCGGCCATTGTCAGATCCTTAGTAGTGTAAAGTGTCATAGCATGATAAACGTCTGATTTTAATGAGATTGTTACCAGGTCATCAGGTTGGTACTAGATAGGAAAGGTTGATACTAGGTTAGCTAGGTTGGTACCAGATATGCCTAAGTTAGTACCAGGTAGGCTAGTTTGGTACCAGGTAATGATTGGTTGGTACCAAAGTTGACTAAGTTGGTACTAGGTGAGCTAGGTTGGTACCATATATGCAAGGTCGGTAACCATGTTGGCTAAGTTGGTACCATATAGGCTAAGTTAGTACCAATAGGTTGACTAGTTTATACTAGGTTGGTACCAGGTTGACTAGGTTTGGTACCAGATAGGTTATGTTGATACCAGGTAGACTGTGTTGGTACC
>JAWPHD010014823.1:0-58883 GCA_037043455.1 Cyrtodaria siliqua
AATGCACACCTCACATACAAATAATCTATCCACAGTAAGTATCTACCAATAGTAAGGGTGTCTGGGTAGCACAGTCGGGAGCATATTCGCTTTACAATAATGCTGTCGGATTTGATTCCCAATCTCCGCGGTTGTTAGTGAGATGGTACAGTGTTTGCCAAGTCGGACGTAGGTATTCCCCGGTTTCCTACCACATCTAGACCAACACTGCCATCCACATGTATAAGCTGGTGTAGCTTGTTTCATAATTAATGTAAAACAAAGTTTCAGTCAGTAGTTTGTATCTGTCAACAGTAATTGTATTGTTATACAAATATCTATCAACAGTAAATATACTATCAACAGTAAATATAAAGTTTTATTGTATACTTTCATATTGTCCTGTTTAGTTTGCATTGAGCTAAGTGTGCAATATTCTACGATATTGCACACATTGATATTGCACGGAACTTTTTCTCGTGCTTGCTAAGAGCCGCGAAATAGAATAAGGAACTATTTTCAAATAAAATAACGGAATCCTTCCTATAGTGTCAACAAAAAAATACGTGTTTTTTTTTCCAACCTTTTACCTTATGGCAGAAATTGATAAAATAATGAAATGGTCGCTCACCCACTGTTTTTAACGTTATCGAATGGTAAACAAACTTAGAAAATCGCTTGATGTTTTTAATGATGTCATCTGACGTCGACGTCGTATTCGCGCAAAATAATCATCCACACAAAATGAAACTGAATGACAGGATAGGAATTCCATCAAAAGCTATAAAAATAACACAAATACAATGAAAAGTAATAGTCATAGAGTTAACATTGATCGAAAACAATATGAAAGTATACAATAAAAAGGTTATTGAATTTGCATGGCTAAATATTAATTGGAACTCGTCGTTTTGGCGCAGGACGACTCGCAAGCTTGGCGTCCTTTGCCAAAACAACTTGTTGCAAGTTATATTTAGCCATACAAATTCAATAACCTATAATACAGGTATATATCAACAGAATGTGGACAGTTTTACAATTATCTGTAATGATGAGTTTATTGTTAGTATGTATCAGCAGTAGGTGTGTTGGTATACAAATATCTATCAACAGTAAATATCTATACACAGTAAATATCTATACACAGTAAGTATCTATACACAGTAAGTATCTATACACAGTAAATATCTATACACAGTAAATATCTATACACAGTAAATATCTATACACAGTAAATATCTATACACAGTAATATCTATACACAGTAAGTATCTATACACAGTAAATATCTATACACAGTAAATATCTATACACAGTAATATCTATACACAGTAAGTATCTATACACAGTAAATATCTATACACAGTAAATATCTATACACAGTAAGTATCTATACACAGTAAATATCTATACACAGTAAATATCTATACACAGTAAATATCTATACACAGTAAATATCTATACACAGTAAGTATCTATACACAGTAAATATATATACACAGTAAATATCTATACAAAGTAAGTATCTATACACAGTAAATATCTATACACAGTAAATATCTATACACAGTAAATATCTATAGTAAATATCTATACACAGTAAATATCTATACACAGTAAGTATCTATACACAGTAAATATCTATACTCAGTAAATATCTATACACAGTAAATATCTATAGTAAATATCTATACACAGTAAATATCTATACACAGTAAATATCTATACACAGTAAGTATCTATACACAGTAAATATCTATACACAGTAAATATCTATACACAGTAAATATCTATACACAGTAAGTATCTATACACAGTAAATATCTATACACAGTAAATATCTATACACAGTAAGTATCTATAAACAGTAAATATCTATACACAGTAAGGTATCTATACACAGTAAATATCTTGTCAACTGTAAGTGTATTGTTGTACAAATATCTAATAACATTAATGATCTATAAACAGCAAGTTTATGTATACAAATATCTATTAACATTAATGATCTATAAACAGCAAGTTTATGTATACAAATATCTATTAACATTAATGATCTATAAACAGCAAGTTTATGTATACACATATCTATTAACATTAATGATCTATAAACAGCAAGTTATGTATACACATATCTATTAACATTAATGATCTATAAACAGCAAGTTTATGTATACAAATATCTATGAACTGTATGTTTATTGTTATGCAGATGTCTATAAACTGTACATAATGATCTGTTAATATATACAAATATCATCAAAATTAAGTATCTATCAACAAAATGTGTCCATTAAACTGTAACTGTATTGTTAGAAAGTATGTATTAACAGTATGTTTATAGTTTTACAATGCGTAGTTATGCATACAACATTGAAACATGCCTGTTCCAAATAGTGTTGGTCTTTTATGTTTTTTTATCTATTCCATTATATAAACATTCAAGGTTTTAATTTGTTCTAATGTTAAAGGTGGCATGCTAATTTGGTTGAAATAACAGTTTTATAACTGTTTCGTCATGAACACGTGTTCATTGTGACAATTTGTGCCTCTGAAATTGCCTGATAAACTGTGTGACTGTCCTGCTTCTGTTTGCTGTCAGTTATACACGTGTGTTTACATAATTTTATGTATGTTTGACACATATGCTGATAAATTCTGATATTACCCATCTGACAATAATGACGTCGAAAACATAACAGATGCATGACACCGTTGTGTGAATAAACTTAAAAAAACGTTTGCTGTTGGCGATATCGATGCCCACAATATCAATAGTATGCAGGAAAAGATTCAACCATGGGTATCAACCTTCCATATCACTGTATTGGTAGGAACCTCAGGAGAGCTTTGGTTCCGATAGAAACAGTTATACCTCATGTTGGAATTCTCGATCTTAACCGCAATGATTCTTATGATGAAACTTTTCACACAAAATGATTATGAAATGGCATAAAATCAATATTTAGATATGAATCCGAAGTATACAAACAAAAAGGTATATACATACGACGATATGACTTTTCGCTGATACAGAACATTCTTATACTTTAAGAAAAGCAATAATATTAGAAATGTAAGTATTACTCTGTATTTCTCACTGTCTGCATACGAGGGTCGTCACAGAAGTAATGTGTATGGTGTAATATCTCTCGAAATACTCAGTTACTCCCTATCAAAGTTGTTTATACATACATGGCAACAATTATGTGAGAATATGGTTGTCTAGTAATGAAGACTATTCTGAAGTCATCCATGGCCACGCTATTAGCATCATTGAAATAGAAAAGTTGTAAATTTTAAGATAATGACGTCTGCTGCTTGGTTGTTATGTATATGGCTAATAAAGTATACACTTTTAGAGAAATAATGCCTTAAAATACCGATTTGGAGACCTAATATTTAAGATAATTAAAACTGATGTTATTATTTAACTGTATTCTATACTAATTCATTGCTTATTGATTAAATAATATAACTTATAATTTATGATTTCATTGAAAATCAACAATCTCATAACATAATTATTGTGTAATATATCTTTAGGAATTAGTCATCATTTTAGCTGAAGTATCCATTTTCAGTTTCTAGAACATAAATTATGTTGTTAAGCAAATTAGCGCAAAATTGAGCTTAGTGGTGCCACATCCCAAAAAATACAATTACCTTTTATAATTACCGGAATCTAATTTGTTCAAGAATTTTTATCTATATATCATGTATATGACAGATTGTGTGACTTGTGAGTTATTTCCTCACTGGCGTTCACTTCTGAGACGACCTTCATGTTTAAAATAATGTTTATTCTGTTTCCACAGCACTTTTTAAATGCATGTATTATAGGTGCAGAGGTGGTTATATTCCTCTAGATGTATTATAGGTGCAGAGGTGGTTATATTCCTCTAGATTACTCAAAGGTTAACTCAACTGAAAATTGTCTGTTTACAGGGATATATGGTTCTTTTTAATGATCTGACATTTTATTTAATGGCTGTGTGTCAGGGAATTAAGCAATATTTACACTTTTATTTAAGAATCAGTTATATTTGATAAACTCTAAAATTCAAGATGCACATTACTAATTGAATTTGTCATACAGATAAGCGCTTTTCTGCATGATAAAGAGGTGACGTACATAAGCTTCACTTTAGTTGGCACTGATAAAAGAAATAAATTAATTTAACAAAATAAAACTATACAGAAAATGTGGATCAACCTGATAAAATGAATATTATGTTAGTGCCTGTTACTATCAAGTTTATTAGGCTTGGTAGGAAAATGCAGAATAGCACGGTAGATATAAACTTGATAATAAAAGGCACGGACATAATATTTTCTATGTGATGAATATGTGATCTGACCGATTTACTCAGCTATTGTTTACGCATGGGCACAAAATAGTTCTAGTTAATTCACACTGATTACGGTATTGTAAATTTATCTAAGAAAATAATTGTTTCAATTTAAAAGTCATGAATATGTTTTTGTTTTGCCTTTTCGAAGAAGGGGAGACATCAGTAATTGGCTACTTTTCTGGGGTGAGTAGCGTGGGGTGGTCCACAGACCTTGCACATTTTTGATTTTTTGTCATTTAATTAAGTCTGTTTCTCAGAAACTAAATGCGCTAGATCCATCAAACTTGAAACATAGTATATTGACATATGGTAGTACAGCTCAGTTATGTAGAGTGGTTCAGCAGATGACCTTGATGGTCATTAACTTCGTCAATTTAATTATAAAACTACATGCATCACCATATTATATGAGATATTCTTTGATGCAAATTTACTGATAGCTGACATCAACTGCCAGTATCGTAAGATGTCAGTAAATTTAAAATCAATAAATTTACAATAAATCATTCTTCCAGAACTTTAGTGGAGCTCAGGTTAGTTTTCTTGTTTGGTTGTGTTACATACAAGAGCTGATGTTGTTAACTGTTACATATGTGGTGGTTTTTGTTGATGATTTATTGTTATTTATATGAGTTTACTCAGAAAAGTTTTGATGCATTTTGTTTTCTTTTGTACTTCGTTTCACATGTAGGTAGGTATTAATGAACTGTACATTGGTTTACTGTTATTTGACTTGGTATAACCAGATTTTTTTTTTATTTGTGTGTATATACAGACCACTATCAAACATTGCTATCAATCTTTAAACAATTTTATTTCTTTGATCTTGTGACCCTAGTAATATGTTTTGACATTATACATGCTTCTCTGAATTGAACCTACTGGTATATTAAAATTGTCACAGTTTAGACGGAAACTATTACCTTCAGCACACTGTTCTTTTATCACACTATATCACAGTACACACATATTTCCTTCAGCACACTTTAACCTGAAATACAAAATATACAATGACACATATATGCTCACTTCAGTAAACTTTTCTTATATAACAATATATTACAGTACGTAAATATTCCCTTTAGCCCACTGTAAATTGTATTACACCATATTACAGTACATCTAATTTCCATCAGCCCACTGTTCTTGCATTGCACTATATCAAAATATATAACAGTAACTCTGTATACCCTTCAGCACTCTTTCCTTATAAATATCACAATATATAACAGTACCTCTGTATACCCTTCAGCACACTTTCCTTATATCACAATATATAACAGTACCTCTGTATACCCTTCAGCACACTTTCCTTATATCACAATATATAACAGTACCTCTGTATACCCTTCAGCACACTTTCCTTATATCACAATCACAATATATAATAGTACATCTTATTTCCATCAGTCCACTGTTCTTGCATTGCACTATATCACAGTACATAACAGTACATCTATATAAATAATATTCACTTCGGCATACTTTCCTTGTATCACAAAATCAACCATACATTCCAGTAAACCTACCTTCAGTATATAACAGTTCACATATTTCTAATATATACGGTTCTAGAGAATGTATATTTTCCGTATAATCCTAAACATACTTGTAATTTCCCCGTAATTCTGATTACAGTACATGTATGACTTCCTGGAGGCTGTGATCACGAGACAGACGTCCCCGGAGGAGGCGTACAGGAAGCTGGATGAGATGGCCACCAAACAGACAGAGATACTCCGCAAACTCACCAAACAGGTGAGATGTTTCAGCATTTACCAGTATTGTAGTGTGAATATGTTCATTTTTTGAAGTACTTGAAAAAAAAGCCTGCCATCGGGATTGGTTGACGTTCAACTATTAAAGAATGCATAACCCATCGCAGATCCAGGCGTGGGACGTTAAGCTGTCAAAAATGGTGACGTTTAGTGATGTTTAGTTTTAATACAGTGCGTTTGTAAGTAAAACTGTTGGAACAATGACATTTGTCAGAAACTGGTTAACCAGTACTGAAATTCAAGTTGAGAGTACTTAGTTCAAGTCAACGATATTTCTGGTTATCACTGTGTCGCCTGCGTAACATGGCAGGCACTTAGGGATCACTTTGTCCATCGTCGTCCGTCACAACCTGCAACCTAACCTTGGCCATAACTTGAAAAGTATTTGACCTATGTTCATGAAACTTCACACACATATTAATCTTACCCGAAGGAGTAATGTTACCCATGACCAAATAACTCTGGTCTTCATTTATGCCCATTTTCACAAAACTTGAGCCTGCAACCTTACCAGATTCATAACTTGGCAAATTATTGACATAGTCATAAAACGTTATCCAGTTCTTATTTATCAATTATTCAATGCCATTGACATGTCCAGTGACTCTGACTTTAATTTTAGCAGAGTTATGGCCCTTTTCATATTATCCTGCAACTTAACCTAGCTAATGACTTGGCAGGTCATGCAAGTTTTTACAGTTCCTCCTTATCAGTTATACAATGCAGAGTTATGCCCCTTTTCATAAACTTAACAATTAGAACAAAAATCGGCTCCATAATTCATTAAGGATTGCACCCTCTGTTTTCAGAGTTTATAGTTGAATTGTACTTGTTGAAATAAGCACACTGCAGTCGACACAAGTGTTCCGTTGAAAACCTTCTAGTTTTCGAACTACCAAAGTACTTCAAAGTACTATTCTTCAAGTCCAGATTATTTTTGTTATCATTTTCAAACTACATGTACATATAAATTGAAGCAGGATTTCATTGTTCAGCCATCTATACAGTGCAAACTGTTATAGCCATTAACTTCTGATGTTGAGAAATTACGCAATTAAATGGTTCTCCTGTAGATGAGGGAAATGCTTGACGATGTAGGTATACGCTTATGAATAGAATGACGTCTGCTAAATACATATATTGCTTAAAACCTTCACCGCAGGCATTCCAAACTAAAACAGTTTTGCTAAATTATGATATCCGTAACAAAGTGCACACAATTTTCTATTAAAAGTCTTTTAAATAGATGGATAAATATTTAAATGTGCCTGTGTTTCCATCTTAATAATTGATATCACAGAAACTATACCTTGCCATATTTTATGAATTATTTCTGAGTGTTATCTACACGCTGGAGTGAGGCTTTACGTGTGAGTGAATGTGCACCACCATATATATTGGACACTAATTCTGTATGAATATCGAAGAAAAGCAAGTGTATTCGTTTAAACTGTTGTCATATTTTGGGTCTGTGTTACCACATCACTTCTGATAATCTTAATTGCACCACAGATGCATACAGGTGAAGGTCATATCTTTTGTACAGAACATACTTCACCCTAAACATGAATCCTCCAAAAGTATTCTCTCCAACCCATTGAAATATTATATAAAAATAGATCAGGTATTATTGCTTGGGCAAAAAGAGCAAATAATTTAAAGCCACATCTCTATCGACAGTCATACATGCTAAGCAATCACCAGTTCTAAGCAATCGCCAGTTTGCTATGGGTGGAAGGAAAACCAAATTGATGAATACAAATCTTATAAAATCATAGCAAATTTCCGAAACATAGGTGGTTTGGCGAATTGGAATTCTCGATGTCATGCATGTAAGACTTTTCACACAATGAGTTGTAGTTAGGTTTGCTTAAATGCAGTTCAGTATAGAACATGTATAACACACGGACCATTCAGTAATGCCATCTATATTGAATGTCAAAGTTTCTTTATTACAGAAAAAGAGATTGAATTTCCATTAAAAACTATTACTGAAAAGGGGATTCCTTGAAGGTAACAAACATAAACAAGTGAGAAAAATAGCTGACTCAATTTTATTGAAAATGGTCATGATCGGTCATGTATACTCATACCCACTATCACTAGGTTAAGTGAATTCTACTTATAAACGACAAACATTGGGCTCAATGATTCCAAAAGACCAGTAAGTAATAACACTACTGACATTAAACCTGACTATGTGTTCCAGGTACAAGAAGCAAGACAGAACCACGACGATGATGCCGTGAAGAAAGCTGTCAATGAGTATGACGAGGCCTTGGAAAGGTACACATCTCAATTTTTTCGTCATATTTCCAGCGATTTCATAAAGGGACACACAGTAATCTTGAATCCTTTCACCCTTAACCCGCTACATATATATAATGGACTGTTCTTTCTTTGAATTAAGACCATTCCATTTATGTGACAAAGGGGTGTTTTGAGGGAAATGACTGATCAGCAGCAAAACATTGCAAACCCTGATCAGCCTGCGCAGGCTGATCTGGGTTTACAATGGACGCAATGGCTATTGTAGTTGTACTTAATGGATTATGGGTTAAAACTCACTAATTTCCCAATAGTTTTTATTCAGAACTTACATAAGAGCTGTAGATAAATTTTCGCTGTAATGAGTATTTTCTCATCAGATTCAAAATGAATGAGCAACAAGGAACACATTCAGAGTAAAAAACATTTTTAAAAATAGTTCATGCTTTCAAAATGGATGTGAATCCATTTAATTTGTTTAAAGAAACAACCATTCGGATTAAACGGATGTTTTAAGTTAAGCGAAACACTACCTGGCCTTGGTTCTTAATATAAGACCTGTGCTTAGAACAATTTTCTTCATGTAAATATGGAATAATTTGTTCTACAGGACAATACATTCAAATATAATACTCATGAATTAGTTTATAGTATTTGTAGTTAGTTGATGAGTAAAGATACTCACAATTTTAAGAAACTGTTGTTTTTTTTGTAAAATAAGTATGAGTAAAATATTCAAAAAAATCAGCTTATCTACAGCTCTGTGAATAGTTAAAAGTATTTTCTTTTTCATTTTGCTAATTGTTGATTATACTTCCCCACTAATATTTTTAAAGATATAAAGGCAAAGTAACGAAGAAAACTCCATATTTTATTTAATTATATGCAACAGATTTAAGGTCAAAATGATATTGGATAAATAAATAAAGGTGATAATTTTGATGTTTAATGACTAGTTGAAGATTGTCATGTGTCACTTTAAGGAATTTGGAAGGAAAAGGATTTTGAAAGCAGACAGCTGTGTTAAGTTCTTCTAAACAATACGAAATCATTGATTCTTTTATTATGTTTGCTTAATTTATAAAAAATAAGTGCTATCAAATAAAACAACACCAGAAATCCAATAAAACAAACAAAAACATAACCGTTGTATGTTATTACATAGCTTAACAATAGTGGCAGGAATTGATATACGAATGGTGACATATCCTATAGTGCAAGTGTATGAAAATTCTCTGCGGAATACCAGTTTCTGCATTCAGTTACGGATTGAATTCGATATTTCGATCTTTCTACGGTGTATGAAAATCATTAGGCTTGTTTAAGGTGCCTGAAGGGCTTCTCACTAACTTTAAACTAGCTTATGTATTTCATAACCTGTAGAGAGATCGAAATATCGAATTCAATCCTTATATTTACATTATGTTTGTTCTGTCTATTTTTTAGACTTTAATACATAGTACATTGTATTTGTGTAATACATACTGTTGGAGCAGTGACGTTGCCAGCATTGCACAGTTTTTATAATAACTTACAGCAGTTAGCACGAAAACGTCAAGACCACTTTATGTCATACAAACAAGTTCATCAGATGAATTAATTGTACCTTGTTTGTTTTAGCTCTGCCCCAAAAGTAAATGTTTTTCACTGGGAACAAAAATGCAACACGTTAAAGCGTTCCTTTTTAGGGGAAAACAATAGCAACAACAAATGTAAATATTAATTGCACAGGGTTTATCATTGATTAAACATAATTTTTAAGTACAAATATCCAACAACACAAACTAAATACCGGTACTATGCAACTTGGTGTGTGTGTGATGACGAATAAATGAGTGGATACCTTTGTTCATTCTCCATTGAAGAATGCGAAACCCTGTAATAAGAACTTATTTCTTTCAAATAACATTTGTGTTTTACACCATCAACATTATGCACCATTAGCATATGGTAAATTTAAATACTATGAAACTGTAGTGGCATATATTTTGGCTACAGAGTATATCTATTAGAAATGACAATTTCTTGTTGAGGCCCGGGGAGACAACCGATTGCTTGAGACATACTGGCAAACCAGCGACCCATGTTAACATATTGTCAAGTCCTGAGACTTACCAAACTACCGTGGATAGCCATTGGGGACCACCTGTATTACCCATTCCCCGACTAGAAACAAGTGCCCAACAGTTGGCTGAAAAGGGGCCTCCCCTCTATATAAAGTTAGAGGGGGTTTCATCGTTACCCAGATGTAAACCCCACAATACAACACATACATTATTATTAACCTTGGTATCATTCACCCTGCAGTTTGGTAGCATGAAAAGGCCAGGTGGCAACCCCCAAGTAACACCAGTCTCTCCGGAAACCATCGCAAGAGGGCGCACTTTCGATTTTTTATCTCACTTGAAGAGCAATCAAGGGGGATAACGTTTGTGCTTATTAATGAATCAAAGTACCAAGAGAAATAAAATTGGCTTTGAAAAAAATGCATAATTCATCATCATAGGTTTGAACATAGTTTTAGACACAAATGTCCAACAGTACAAATAACTACACCGCACAATGGCTTTGAAAACAAGCTGGTATTAATTCATCTCCAGAAGTTGTTCATCAGAATTCACCCATGTTTGTACCAGGTATATCCCAGTTTGATGCAACAAGATTGTTTTTAAGTTTGGGAATGTTTGTCACAAAATTGGGGGAAAAAAATGTTTAGGCATTGGGAATATGACCAAATAAGGGCTAATAAAAACAGCTCCCCCAAAAAAGACTGCATATCAGTAATTCTAGGCATGCTTATCCAACAACACCATTACGTGGTCCCTCCTTAATTTCATTAAGCGATGAGAAAGCTTATATTAACAGGATTTTATAACGGATATTTCGCCAATAAAACACGTTTAACATGTTAAATACATTTTTTTACTGAAAAAAATGCAATAACTTGTTTAAAATTACGTATTAAATGTTTTAATTTTACAATATGCAAACTTTTAAAGCCGAAATTAAGATTTTATTTCATACCCCAGCCAACCCAATTTCTGCTTCTTAGAGAAGGGGTTGGATGGGGTATGAAAGTTAATACTCGGACCACGTAATGCAAATTAAATATACACTACAATGAAAGCTGCCTATAGCTTATATTAAATCGTCTTGGAGAGTTAAATTCATCATAATTGAACCATGTTTATTACCAGGTACATCCCGGTGTTGATGCAGCAAGCCAAGATCTACTGGGACATGGAAAACTACCAACAAGTAGAGAAGATATTCCGAAAATCTGTCGAATTCTGTAACGAACATGATGTTTGGAAACTCAACGTGGCACATGTACTTTTTATGCAAGAAAACAAGTACAAGGAGGCGACCGGGTTCTATGAACCGATCGTGAAAAAGAACTATGACAATGTTAGTAATACAACAGTCAAAGAAATTAGGATTTCTGTTCACTAGCCCGAATTATTATATAATCATTTGGACTATTACAATTTTCATAAGCCCAAATTTCTGGACTTTTACTAGCCCGAATTAATATTTTCCAGTTTTTCACTTCGGGCTAGTGCTTATTTCGACCATTGATATGAAATGAAGGCATGAGCATTATACAGTCCAGCCTGCTCTAGAGACCTCTATTAAGAGACCACCTGCTTTAAAAGACCACCAATTCAGTTCCCAATTATATTGTTTTAAATTAAAGGGGTTGATGCACTATTTTCAGACAGATTTATTTAAAAGGGCTCTGAAAAACTTGAAAAAAGCTGAACAAATTATCGAAATGCCATGAAAAATAAAGGAGATATGAACTATTGAAAACTTGCAAAGAACAGAAATGGAGGCGGCCATCTTGACGTTGACATCATCGTGCCTTTTTAACATATATGACATATTGACAAAATATGTTTTAAAGCAAAGAAAATCAATGCAATTTGATTAAATATACAGATTTTATCTTTATTTTTCATTTGAAGTGATTTTCTTTGCTTTTAAAGACATTTTGTCAATAAAGGCGCGATGATGTCATTGTTCCAAGATGGCCTCCTCCATTTATGTTTCTTTGCAAATTTTCAATAAGTTATATCTCCTTTAATTTTCATGACATTTTGATAATTCTTCCAGCTTTTTTCAAGTTTTTCAGAACCCTTTAAAATAAACCTTGTTTGAAAATAGTGCATCAACCCTTTAAAAGAAGCCACCTGTTTTAAGAGACCAATTATTCTTTTCCTCGTAGTGGTGTTTTATGACAGGTTTGACTGTATAATATTTATTTATGTTCGATAGTATATCTGCTATTAAAAATGTTCAATAATGTCGAATTCAAAATGAGTATAAATAGGGTTGCGTAATAAAATAGCTGGTTTTATAATATTTTCAACTTAAACTGGTAATGCTTTTATTTTAGAAAGTAAAGAAGAACCGCGAATCTTTTTAAAGCACACACAGACAGTCATTCACAAACTATTTATTTTTAGTTTTCAATGACATAAATTTAAAATTTAAGTTAGTCAACATCATAAGTAATGCCTTGAGTTATTTTTCAGTTCAGTAGCTCAAAAATGGTTTTATTTTAGATCCTGAATGTCAGTGCCATAGTGCTGGCCAACCTGTGTGTGGCTTATATCATGACTAGCCAGAATGAAGAGGTAAGCTTTTTTTTTCTGTCATCATATTGTAGGGAATTGAGGTTATGATCATGTACCGTAATTCTGGTCAACATGTGAAGCTTATTTCATGATCAGCCAGAATGAAGAGGTAAGGAATAGTTCCTGGCAGAGTATTGTAGGGAAGTAAGGTTGTGCTCGTACCATAGTGCTGGACAAAAATGAGTGATCTATGTCATAAAAACGAAGAGATAAGACCCAAATGCTGGTAACCTTACAAATGAAGAGTTTGTTTGAATGGTGTTTTCATCATTTTTAGCACATGTTAGGCAATATATGACGATCATTTTTTTTGTGGTTGAAGGAAACCATCTATATATCCTTGGTAGAACCAGTACTGTATACCTCCCACCATTCTTAAGAATTGACACTTTCTCACATGAGGTAAGAGATAGTTTGACATAAGTTGATGGGTTTAGCAACATTATTATTTATCTATATATTAGTATTTTTATTCTCTTGCAGGGTAACTTACAGGTCCGAGACCATCGCCTTCGGTAGTTACAGGTCCGAGACCATTGCCCTCGGTAGTTACAAGTCCGAGTCCATCAGCCTCCGTAGTTACTGGTCTGCGACCATCGACCTCCATAGTTACAGGTCCAAGACCATCGGCCTCCGTAGTTACAGGTCCAAGACCATCGGCCTCCGTAGTTAAAGGTCCGAGACCATCGGCCTCGGTAGTTACAGGTTCGAGACCATTGGCCTCGTAGTTACAGGTCCGAGACCATCGGCCTCCGTAGATACAGGTCCGAGACCATCGGCCTCCGTAGTTACAGGTCCGAGACCATCGGCCTCCATAGTTACAGGTCCGAGACCATCGGCCTCCATAGATACAGGTCCAAGACCATCGGCCTCGTAGTTACAGGTCCGAGACCATCGGCCTCCGTAGTTACAGGTCAGAAAACATCGGCCTCCATAGTTACAGGTCCGAGACCATCGGCCTCCATAGATACAGGTCCAAGACCATCGGCCTCGTAGTTACAGGTCTGAGACCATCGGCCTCCATAGTTACAGGACCGAGACCATCGGCCTCAGTAGTTACAGGTTCGAGACCATCGGCCTAAGTAGTTACAGGTTCGAGACCATCGGCCTCCGTAGTTACAGGTCCGAGACCATCGGCCTCCGTAGTTAGTCCGAGACCATCAGCCTCAATAGTTATAGCTCCGAGACCGTCGGCCTCCGTAGATACAGGTCCAAGACCATCGGCCTCCGTAGTTACAGGTCCGAGACCATCGACCTCGGTAGTTACAGGTTCGAAACCATCGGCCTTGCAGTTGCAGGTCTGAGACCATCGGCCTCCGTAGTTACAGGTCCGAGACCATTGGCCTCGGTAGTTACAGGTTCAAGACCATCGGCTTCGTAGTTACAGTTCCGAGACCATCGGCCTCCGTAGTTACAGGTCTGAGACCATCGGCCTCCATAGTTACAGGTCCGAGACCATCGATCTCCGTAGTAACAGGTCCGAGACCATCGGCCTCTGTAGTTACAGGTCTGAGACCATCGGCCTCCGTAGTTACAGGTCCAAGACCATCGGCCTCCGTAGTTACAGGTCTGAGAACATCGGCCCCGGTAGTTACAGGTCCGAGACCATCGGCATTGGTAGTTACAGGTTCGTGACCATCGGCCTCGTAGTTACGGCCTACGTAGCCCGGTGAATAAGGCTTTGGCTTTAGAGCTACAGACCTCTGCCGCATGTTGGTTTGCTCTCTGGCAGAGGCATGTCTGATTTGAAACTTCATCCTTCAACTCACTCTTCCTTTGACTTTTGTTGCATTTTGCCTGTTGCTTCAACACGCGAAACCAACATAAACCGTGGGAATTGGATCATAGTCATTATCTATTCTTTTTGACAGTGCATACTAGGCTTATGTGCATACTTATATAACTAGTGGTATTTTGATAATATAGAATGGTGTTATTCCACTCCCACACCGTAATTTTTTTTTATGTGATAAGATGTGTTCACGCGACATAAAAACCCACATTGCATTTCATTTCCGTTTGTAAGCTTCTTGTTTGTATCCTTACAAACTTGTTTTTTTTCATTTCTCTGTATACATCATATTCCTAACTACGATAGCTTGGAATGAGTACAGATATTTGCCTTTGTTTCACCAACCAGTAATTCAGTACACATTAAAGGGACTGAAGGCAATCTGGAAGAATTGAAAGTGTGAATCCAAATATGAAAATAACCAGCATAATCAGTTTTAGTCGCATATTGATGTGCATATTCACTACACTAGGCCCCAAGAAACATCTAATTTGTTAATGAAATAATTCTGGAAAACTTGACGAATCTGTTTGTCTTTGTATGAATCATTAATATTAGTTCCTATGCTGCTCTAAGGCTCTAATACATTCTTGTATGTGATCTATGAAAACTTTTATTTAAATATATGTCCGACTGCTATCAATTTATACTCCATATATATATATTAATATTTTTGATTTAACAACGAAGGCAGGACATGTTGTCAAGTTTCCAGACCAAACAGTTTCATAAATAATAAACTGACAGTTATATGCTGATAATGAGCACATTTCATAAAATTAAGAAACTGAAGTTTCACTTTTGACCAACATCAATTATGCTTCCATATGGCCTCTGGACCCTAGAACGAGGACCAGTTTAAATGTTGTGTGAGTTATTAATGCTACACTTTCTGTTGCAGGCGGAGGAGCTGATGAGGAAGATTGAGAAAGAGGAAGAACAAGTGGCATATCAGGACCCAGAGAAGAAAATATATCATCTTTGTATTGTCAATCTAGTTATAGGGTACGGTATACATATATTATGCATATGTTTGCTAGGACGTCTGACTTTAATTATGTTAAATATACCATCTACATTTCATGATCCATCTAGTTATGTTTAATTTATATTATTTAAAAGATACCATCATTTCATTTTCCGTTTAGTTATAAGGTATACGTACGTATTTGCTAAAACGTAAATCGTGTAAAAAAAACCCATTTATTTTCAGTGGTAGTTTATAGATAGGGTGCAGTGTACATGTACAACCGCAGTATATTTGCCAGGCCATCCAACTTTATGTCTGCAAAATATACCATCAACATTTTTGAAGGTTTGATGCAAAACTAATGTATCTAGTTCTTTATGTATATTTAGTTACAATAGTTTTGAATTCATCACTAGATTTCGTTATCAGTCTAGATAAGTGATCTGTTATTTAGTGTAAACTATATATATTTTTCATACGTAAAGTGAAACGGCCTAGCAAATGTATAAGATATGAATACAGTATCGTACACCGAGATTGGCAATACAGAGATATATCTATGTACCAGATCAGAAGCGTATTGTTTTTACAAACCTACCTAACCAAGATTGTTCTGTATATGTTGGTTAATACGTTGAAGACACAACTATGCACTCTCACGTTTGAATTTTTAAATTTTTAAGCACATAATATAAGGGCGTACATTTCTTTTTATACTAACACTAATAAAAATAAAACACATTTAAATATCATGGTGAACACAAGTGTTAATCTTAATGAGAATGTGTGTCGCGCCCAAGAATTATGCTTGTAACTCAAAGGTCAAGGTCTAATGAGTCAACATCATGTCTCAGCTATATGTCTCAGCTATAACTTCAAAAGTACTAAAGGGAATTGGGTGAAACTAAGCACAAATATTAAGTATAAGGAGAAAGTATGTGGCACAAAAGAATCAGGTATGTACCACAAAGGTCAAGGTCACACTTAGAGGTGAAAGATCAAATGCATAAAATTGTGTCTTTGAAATAACTCTAAAAACGGATTCCAGCAAGATCAGAAGGTGTTTTGTGCACATAATTCACTCTGCCATTTACCGTGTGTTTTACCTGTAACCCTTAACATTTCAGCAACGTAGGAATTGCTATAAGAAAACCTTTTCAGGAGCATTTGTCACTTACTGGTGACATTTTTGTTATATGAAAGAATATAATATTACAAATATTTTTGAATAACTCTGAAATACTCTGTTAGTGACTTAGAAAGAAGTTAACAGGTCTAGGAAATCCACAAAAACAATATTAATGTATGTATGGGGACTAACAATCTCTCAGTCATATCATGACGATGTCTGCTTGTTGCAGTGAGCTCTATGCTCAACTGTATAGTGCTGCCACTTTGGATTTGTTTGTTGTGTATGGTGTTTTACATTATTTTTAACACATGTCGATTGTTTTTTGTGGTGGAGGCAGAACACTTACTTTTCCTGGGTAGACCCAGTACTGTACACCTCCCGCCATCCTAAGAATCGACACTTTCTCACAAGTCGAGCTCATAGTGGGATTCGAACCCACAGTGATGAGAGGCGAGAAGGTTTACAACTCAACGTCATTAATCCCTTGGCCACTCAGACGCTTGCCTCTCTGGAATACCATGCCCTAGACACATGGCATGATACCCTACCCAACCACATACTGACACCGCGCTGACCAGTCCTAAAACTATCTGTTATTTCAGGAGTTTCAGGCCGTGGAGCTACTGTTACCAATTTTATATAGTCTTTCATATAATCTGGCCTTGGATTGAACCGACAACCTCCTGTAAGAGATGCCAACACTATACCATTACACCAAGCCACCATCATTCTACAAAACAAATATCTTAAATAATATTTTTATTTGCCTGACAACAGATTTAGCACACTAAATGGACATTTGTTAAATACTAAGTGCATTCCACATCTTGTGTGGGTATTTTTGTTTAAATACACTTGTTTTCATTTTATACTCTTTTTTTATTTATTACAGTGCTTAAATATACGTGTATAAGTCTTATCACTTCCTCTTTCTAAGCATTCTTAGATTACTGGAGACGAAGCCTCAATGGTGAGTTATTGGGATCACTCTGTTGTCCATAATAAACATTTTAATAACCACTTATCTGATTTTGTCCAAACTTCACATGGATGACCTTAGATTAATAACTTTCAAGATTTCATAATAAGGTAAAAGCAGCATCTGTGATGGCTGCTGTTACTAAATATTGTCCAAATTCTTTTTTTCTAAAGTCTCTGAACAGATTTTAAAAGTTTTGCATTAAAACGATCGTTAGGCTATCAAATTTGTTCCCGATTGTCCCCAGAGCCAAAAAATGGCCTTGCAACACTAGGTCAAAAGTTTGCATATTATAGATTTCATCTGGTTTACGTAAACTAATAGGGAAATATCTTCTTCTCTGAAATCAAATTTTTACAGATGTATAGGAAAGTCTTAAAAAAAAAGAGGTCTTTAAAACTTCAAGAGCTAGATGTGGCATTGTCAAACTTTTTTTTCAAATGGTGACTCTGGGATCAAATTTGACCCTGTTCCAGGGGTAACATGTAAAAACAAAATATTGCCTGTAGTATTACTTTATGGTCTTCTACCAAGTTTGTTTAAATGGAGTTATATTGGACCCTGTCCTTATTAAAGGTCGGGGTTTTACAAAGAATTTTCTCAGGAAATTTTTAAAACAACCTTAACTTAGCAGAACTCTTTTATCTTCCCACATCTGTTACTGTTTCAAGATTTTACAATGTGACGAGGTCATCTGAGTGAGCAATTCATGGGCCTTCGGCCAAATATTTAAAGTTCTTTTTTTAAAACAAATATTTACGCAGAGGCATAACCTAATGTCTTTCTATTCAATATTGTCACAATTAGTTATGTTTCTTGAATACATTTATCTCTATGTGCGAATATATAGAGTTTAATAACCAGTGTTTTTGAGATATGGGAAATATCTCCCGAGGTATATAAATGGCCCTGATATAAGAACGAGTGCGGAGCACAAGTTCTTATATCAGGGCCATTTCTCTACCGAGGGAGATATTTTCAGTATCTCAAAAACACTGGTATTAAACTATGTATTACATAATTTAAAATGATATTTTATTAATATTTCTAATGATTCACGCCTTTTTACACCAGTTTGCACGAGAACGCCAAGACGACGTTACGTCATCCAAGACGACGTTAGTCATACAAACAAAACAAATGGAACCGGAACTCTTTGTTAATTTCTGTAATCTTTATTTCCTAGTGGCGGAATCTGACGACGACGTCCGTAAAACAATCAGAACGTCATTTGGCATTCCCGCCACTGATGGAAAAGGCAGAGCAATGTTCCGTAATGGGAGATATCTCCCATATTTCCCAGTAGAGGAAACGAGTAGATATAGCTTTTCTATTCCGAGTATTTCCTATACAAATCACAGACAAAAATGTAATATAAGATGATATATGTTTTAAATCAATTTGGTGAGTACAAAATCATTGTTCTGCAAATAATATTTTTTGTTGTGGATTTCCTAGACCTGATTAACTAACAGTGATGTTGAGTTATGATTATAATAACACTGTTGTTGTTGTTCAGACAATAGGGAGAACATTGGGGTAGCCACCTAAGCACACACTATTAGAGTGTTTATCCGTCAATTTTGCCACGTGAGCATGATAGGGACTTCGTTTTTAATTTGATCTTTACCAAACTTTTTCTGGGTCTTTATATCAATGAAAGCTGTGACAAGTTTGTAAACCAACCAGATCTAATAAGTAATACCAGAGTTATGGCCCTTGTTTTACTGGAAAATGACATATTCAGCCCTGTGAACGCTCTAGCACCTTTCTGTATTCAAACTTTTTCGAGCTGTGCCAGAGTGTTGATACTAAATGAAAGCTAGAACAAGTTCGAATACCAGCTATATTGGATCCGTAAGAGTAATGGCCCTTGATTTATTGTGTCACCTATGTGGCATGACAGACACTTTGTCCATAGTCTGTTGTCATCCGTTCATCTGCCCGTCACATTTAAACCTGAAACCTGACCATGGCCATAACTTGAAAAATATTTTACCTATGTTCATGAAAATTCATAAACATCTTCAGCTTACCCCAAGGAATTTCGTTACATTCGGTTGTGCAGTAACTCTGACTTTCATTTCGGCAGAGTTATACACCTTTTCATAAAACATTAACCTACAACCTGACCTATTTCATAACTTTAAATAAGCACATGGCTGGTGACACAAGTGTTCTGTTGAACTCCCTTCTAGTTGAAAATGCCATATTCTGCCTTGTGAACACTCGAGCAACTTCATTTTGTGTTTGTGATCTTTATCAAACTTGGCTGGAATGTTGATATAAATAAAAGCTTGCACAGGTTCAAAAACCAGGTATATATTGGAATAGTTTCACCAGAGTTATGACCCTTGATTTATTGAACAATACCATAGTTTGCCTTTTGAACACTTTTAACACATTCATTTTGTATTTGGGGCTGGCGTGGCGCAGTCGGTAGCGTGGCGGATTTGTAACCGGAGGCCCCGGGTTCAATCCTCCGTGGTGTCACTGAGTTTCGTTGGTGTGTTCTTGGGCAAGACACTTTCCCTTAGCCTCGTCCATCGGATGGGGACGTAAACCGGGCGGTCCCGTGTATCGGTCTATCCTCCGAGCACGTTAAAGAACCATAGGATTGATAATTTGATAATAAGAGTAGGGCACGGTTTCCGGATTCCTATGTATCCTTCCCCTCTCTCTGGGGCGGCTCTAAATAACCTATACTGTGTTGATGAGCCGTTAAACAACATTCAGTTCATTTTGTATTTGATCTTTACCAAACTTGGCCAGATGTGAAAGCTTTGATTAGTTAAAAAACAGTTATTTCAGATTAGAAACTTTAGAGTTACGGCCATTCATTTATTGAAAATTCCATATACATGTAGTACCTTGTAAACAATCTAGCACCTTTATTATGCTCCCCGAAGTCAATTTTGTGGGGGGAGTATATAGTTGCCATCAAGTCTGTCCCACTTTCTTGTCCGCTTAACTCCTACGTTTTTCATCCGAATTTCGTCTGATTAGTATGATACTTTATAGGAAGTATCACTATGATGTCTAGTAGAGCATATTGTCAGGACGTTCTAGTTGAATGATTTTTGGCAGAATTACAGGACTTTTTCAAATGTAAATCATTTCTGCTCAACTCGGCCTTCATTTTTCATCTGATTTTCATGAAACTTGGTAGGAAGAATCAAAATGATATCTAGTAGCACATATTGTCAGGACGTTCTGGTTAAAATAAAAATCGGCGAGGTAACGCGACTTTGCAATTTTTTCAAAATATAAAGCTTGTCGGCTCAACTCCTCCTACATTTTTCATCCGATTGTATTTCACATGTGTACCTTTATTTAGGTAGCATCCATTGGTTCTACCAATTTCTTGTTTTTCATCTGATATTGATGCATTTTTGGTAGAATTTTTGAAAAGTAGACATATCACACAGGAAATGGCAGAGTTATGGCCCTTGATATATTTAAAAATATTTTGCTTCATTAGTGCTTTAGCACGGTTATTTTCCATCTGATCTTGACCAAACTCAGATTGTTGATATAAATAAAAGCTGTAATAAGTTTGAAAACCAGCTAAATTAGATAACTTACACCAGAGGTACGGCCGTTGATTTATTTAATAATGCTATATTTACGTTGCTTTGCTTTGTTAAAGAAGAAAGTGTGGACAAATTAAAAACTAGCATGTGGGACTAGAAGAAACAGCAGAGTTCTGGCACTTGCATTAGTTAAATGCTAAAGTTTACTTTGTTAACGTCCTTCATTTTTCATTCCATCTTTACCAACCAAATACTTTTTTTTTTAAAATATTTTATTTTAAGAAGTTACTTTGGTCATAGAATAAAGCATTGACAAATTCAAAAGCCGACCATGTTGAACAAGAAATTGCAGCATTATGGCCCTTGAATTATTAAGAAATACTATGCTTCGTTAACATTCTAGCTTTGGATGTTTACCAAACTCAAAAGTGTTTACATCAATTACAGCTTGGGCCTCTTGTTCATAAGTTCAATTTCTTAGTATCTAAAAGCACTAACCTCCTCACACTTCAAACACATAAATATAGATAAGTATGTTTACCTACTTTCTTCAATTTCTTTAATTCTGGTAAATGTTTTTATCTCCCTTTTTAAGTTGTCTCTCTTAGAATATTTAGAGAAAGACATCATCAATAAATTCCCATCAAATATTGTACACAACTTGTAATTAATAAGCCTTGGTCTTGGTTTTCCATTACAGCACCCTGTACTGTGCAAAGGGTAACTATGAGTTTGGTATATCTCGTGTGATTAAGAGCCTGGAACCATACAACAAGAAGCTGGGTACCGACACTTGGTACTATGCCAAGAGGAACTTCCTGTCTCTAATAGAGAACATGTCTAAACACATGATCATGATGCGAGACTCTGTGATACAGGAATGTATACAGTTTCTGGAGTGCTGTGAAAGTAAGTTGGATATTGACACTAGTGTTAGCTAGTTTTGTCTCGGAAAGGAAAGGCAAGCTATTTACTCACCCCGGTGTTGGTGTTAGCATTACCGTTAGTTAACCTTTTTTTGGTAAGCTCATACCTCAGAAACTACTTGACAGAAACTTTATACGTATTCACTATCATAAGAGAAACTCATGCAATTCCGTTTCATAACTCTGTTATGAATTTTACAGAATTATGCCCCTTTTTCAACTTTGTTGCCCAATAAATAGACAAGGCCTCGAACAGTTGAATGTGCTGTCATCTGACAGCATTTGTTGTATTAATAGTTATATGCAAGGATTAGATTCATAATTAACCCAGATTTGAAGTGCATTAAAAATTGTTATAACTTATTTCAGCCTCTTATTTTTCATTCTAATTACATAATACAGCCCCAATCCCCCTTTTTATCTCACCTTCAAAGACGATGGAGAGACGGGCATCACTTTGTGGTTGTGGTGGTTGTGACGTCGGCATCAACATTCATGTTAAAGTTTTTCACATTCTTATATCTTCGACATTGCTTATTCCAAAATATTCAAACTTTGCATATGTCTCCAGTACCATCAAGGCCACTCACACACATAAGTTCCATTGCTTTATTTTAGCAAAATAATGGCCATTAAAGAAACTAACCCGCCAAATAACGGCAAAACTACACTTCAAAACCATTTATCAAACTTCTATCCAGGTGGTCAGGTCATATACTAATGTATATATGCCAATTACATGAATAGGGTTATTCATGGGTTCTTAAAATACCCATGACTGAATATGCATAAAATCAATTACGAGTTGGTAACTCTTAATTCGACGCGCCAGTTTTGGGCTTTGGCCTGGCTGGTTAAAAGTAAATATGTTTTTAATGTGTCTATGGAGTTTGGATTCTCAAATTATGTAAATTATATATATATACTTTGTCATCAGTAGGTTTAGAAACGGTGTACATTATGGTTACATTGTTTGGCTGTTGTTGGCGGGATAGCTACTTTAAAGGAGAGATGCTTCTTGACGACAGTTTGCTCTCTTTTAATATTTAATGTTGTTCATGGTTGGAATAGGTTTTCTTTATTATCAGTACTCTTTACATAATAGTCATTCAACCACACATTTCTGTGCGGTGAAATATGTGAATTTGTATTGCATTGTTATATTTTAGCATATAAAAGTCTGGTTACACCCTCTAGCTAAATTAATAAGTGAATATTTAATTATTTCAGAGTTTTTAATAGTGGAGAATAATAACACTACAGTAGAGAAATAGCTCATTATGTTCATAAGAGGAAGAATGGGGTCCATACCTCAAAGGTCAAGGTCACACTTGGAGTTAAAAGGTCTAATGAGTCAAAAATATTGGGGCATTTATCACTTATTGGTGACATTTCTTGTTTGAACATTTATTTTTCTGTATTATAACTAGCTTATATTCATATGTGTATTTCAAGTGTATGGCAGAGATGTGAAAGCTGTGATAGAGCAGCCATTGGAAGCAGAACCGATGCACCCTGGGAAGAATACAGTCACATACGAGGCACGATTGCTGAAGGGACTTCTACTCCAACTGATGTAGATCTGTATGAAACTTGCATCTACATTTATAACAAGTGTCAATATGACTTGCATAATGAATGCTGTATTGGAAAAGTTACTGGATTCTCTATAGGAAAAGTTACTTGATGCTCTGTTGGACAGTTATTGGTAGTGGAAAATGTTGACCATAGTTACAACATAGATAAGATTGCGATTAAAAGTGATAATGTTGTAGTCTACTATTTAAAATGTTATTTATCCGTCCTTTGTTAATTTTAAAGACTCGGAGTCTCTTTTGTGATATAATATTTTACTTTAGTCAGCAAGATTTACTTTGCTGATAATTAAAGTTTGTTGTGTTAACATTGTTCTATATGTATTATATATATATACAGTCTGAAAATACGATTTTGCAACCTATTTAATAATACGAATAAAAAGGTAGATATATACATACGAAAATAAAACGTTTTGTTTGTGAGATGTGAATTTGTGTCTTTCATAAGTCTCTTTACAATAAATTGGCTCACTGTAGTTATTGACGAAGGCTAGTTAGGTATATATTGAAGAGAATGAGTATTGCCCTAAGAAGTCTTGTAGCCGTATTTAGGCAAGGTCGTCTATTTAGATCACCCTAACCTCAAGTGAGCTTTTCGTATTAGTTCCAGCGGCATTGGTAGCTCAGTGGATAAGGCCTTGCACTTGATGGCTAGACCTGTCCCGTGTGGGTTCACTTCCTGATGGAGGCATGTCTGATGGGAAAGGCAATAACTCCGGCAACTTGTCCACCTCCTCTCCCACTGAAACACATATCATAAAACTTCTGTGATGAGAAGATGACCCCTGTTGATTTTGAGGTCAGTGAGTTAAAGGTCAAGATCACCGGGACCTGATAATGAAAAACCTTTTCCGCTCCATAACTCCTCTCCCCCTGAAGCAATTCTCATGAAACTTCATAGGTGAACTGCCAGTGGTGAGAGGATGACCCCTATTGATTTTGAGGTCAGTAGGTCAGAGGTCAAGGTCACCAGAACCCGACTGAAAATCCTTGTCCGCTCTAACTCGACTCCCCCTAAAGCAAATCTCATGAAACTTCATGGGTAGACTGCCTGTGATGAGAGGATGACCCAATTGATTTTGAGGTTGAAGGTCAAGGCCACCATTATCTGATCATGAAAATCCTATTCCACTCAATCTTTACTCAAACGGTAGGGTGCAGATGGGGTGGGCGGTGACTGATAGCGGGGGTATATCTGTCACCCTTAAAAGGCGACAGCTTTTAGTTTTAAATATTGTTTTAAAGTGATCATGATGAAGGATCTTTCGAAGTTTGTTAATCATGCCGCTTAGAATTCGGATTGAGAATATCCTTATCGCAGAAGTGCTCTCATTTCAAAAGAAAATGGGGGTTCCGATAATCAATTTTATCAAAGGTTTTGATGATATATGTAGCTCTAATGAAAGAGCGTTTTAGTTACTATTGTTTAGCTCTACTGGCCAAGGGCCAGCAGAGCTTATGGGATGGTGTGTTGTCCGTCGTCCGTCGTCTGTCCGTTAACTATTCTTCAAACGACTTCTCCTCAGAAACCGCTTGGCTAATTTTGACCAAACTTTACATGGATGATCCTTAGATGAATGCTTTTTAGATTTGTTAAAATTAGGTCAGCGCTACATCCAAGATGGCTGCCATTACCATATATGGTCGAAACCTTAAAAAATCTTCTTCTCCAGAACCGCTGGACAGATTTCAACAGTTTTTCTTTTAAAATGATCGCCAACGCCTAGACTATCAAGTTTGTTCAAATAAAGTCCCCGGGGTCAAAAATGGCCGTGCCCCGGGGGTCCAAAGTTTGTATATTGAGGTTTTGCATGTTTTTCATATAGACATATAGGAAAAAACCTTAAAAAATCTTCTTCTCTGAAACCACAAGGTACAGAGCTCTCATGTATAACATGTAGCATCAGCTTATGATCCTCTACTAAGTTTGTTCAAATGGTGACCCTGGGGTCAAATTTTCCCCGCCCCAGGGGTCCCAGTTTTACATGGACTTATATAGGATTTTTTTTAAAAAAATCTTCTCGGAAACTACAACAGCCAGAGGTTTGATATTTTGCATTACTATAAGCTTATGGTCCTTTACCAAGTTTGTTCAAATGGTGACCCTCGGGTCACATTTGGCCCCGCCCCAAGGGTCACATGTTTTACATAGACATGTATAGGGAAAAATTAAAAAAATCTTCTCTGAAACTGCAAGAGCCAGAAGTTTAATATTTTGCATTTGCTATAAGCTTGTGGTCCTCTACCAAGTTTGTTCGAATGGTGACCCAGGGGTCACATTTGGCCCCACCCCGGGGTCACAGTTTTACATAGGCTTGTATAGGGAAAAACTGAAAAAAATCTTCTGCTCTGGAACCACATGGCACAGAGCTCTCATGTATTACATGTAGCATCAGCTTATAGTCCTCTACTAAGTTTGTTCAAATGGTGACCCTGGGGTCAAATTTGTCCCCGCCCCGAGGGTCACAGTTTTAAATAGACTTATATAGGATTTTTTGTTTTTTAAAAATCTTTTCCTCGGAAACTACAAGAGCCAGAGGTTTTATATTTTACATTTATTATAAGCTTATGGTCCTTTACCAAGTTTGTTCAAATGGTGACCCTGGGGTCACATTTGGCCCTGCCCCAAGGGTCACATGTTATACATAGACATGTATATGGGAAAAACTTAAAAAATCTTCTTCTCTGAAACTGCAAGAGCCAGAGGTTTAATATTTTGCTGTTGCTATAAGCTTATGGTCCTTTACCAATTTTGTTCAAATGGTGACCCTGGGGTCACATCTGGCCCCGCCCCGGGGGTCACAGTTTTACATAAATGTTTGTATAGGGAAACACTGAAAAAAATCTTCTTCTCTGGAACTGCAAGAGCCAGAGGTTTAATATTTTGCATTTGCTATAAGCTTATGGTCCTTTACCAAGTTTGTTCAAATGGTGACCCTCGGGTCACATTTGACTCTGCCCCAAGGGTCACATGTTTTACATAGACATGTATAGGGAAAAACTTAAAAAATCTTCTTCTCAGAAACCACAAGGCACAGAGCTCTCATGTATTACATGTAGCATCAGCTTATGATCCTCTACTAAGTTTGTTCAAATGGTGACCCTGGGGTCACAGTTTTACATAGACTTATATAGGATTTCTTTTTAAAAAATCTTCTTGGAAACTACAACAGCCAGAGGTTTGATATTTTGCATTTACTATAAGCTTATGGTTCTTTACCAAGCTTGTTCAAATGGTGACCCTCGGGTCACATTTGGCTCCGCCCCAAGGGTCACATGTTTTACATAGACATGTATAGGGAAAAACTTAAAAAATCTTCTTCTCTGAAATTGCAAGAGCCAGAAGTTTAATATTTTGCATTTGCTATAACCTTGTGGTCCTCTACCAAGTTTGTTCAAATGGTGACCCAGGGGTCACATTTGGCCTCACCCCGGGGGTCACAGTTTTACATAAATGCTTGTATAGGGAAAAACTGAAAAAAATCTTCTCTGGAACTGCAAGAGCCAGAGGTTTAATATTTTGCATTTGCTATAAGCTTATGGTCCTTTACCAAGTTTGTTCAAATGGTGACCCTCGGGTCACATTAGACCCCGCCACAAGGGTCACGTGTTTTACATAGACGTGTATAGGAAAAAACTTAAAACTGGGGTCACATCTGGCCCCGCCCCGGGGGTCACAGTTTTACATAAATGCTTGTATAGGGAAAAACTGAAAAAAATCTTCTTCTCTGAAACTGCAAGAGCCAGAGGTTTAATATTTTGCATTTGTTATAAGCTTATGGTCTTCTACCAAGTTTGTTCAAATGGTGACCCATTGGTCACATTTGGCCCCACCCTGGGGGTCACAGTTTTGCTTATGTTTTTTAATTCGTTTTTATTTTTATTTTTTTCATATTTACATTTTTTTTTCATTTTTTCATTGATTTTAATTTTTTTTTTTTAATTTTTTTTTTTTCATTATCTTTTTAATCACTTGACACTTACTTTAAAAAACTTGGCAGGAAGCATCGGTAAGATGTCTAGTTGTGCATATCACGCTTTTGATCCAGTTCGCTGAGTTGTGGCCCTTTGACATTTTTATTTTAAATTTCTTGTCGACGCTTCTCCTCTTAAACGGCTTGTTGGATTTCTACGAAATTTGGCAGGAAGCCTCAGTATGATGTCTAGTTGTGCAAAGCGCGGTATATCAATGAAATCTTGGACAATTTCGAAAACCAGCTAGATCTTGTTAGTAATAACAGAGTTATGGCCCTTGATTGGTTGAAAAATGCTATATTGTGTTTTCCTTTGTTAAATCTATAGGAGAAGAGAGCTATATCTAGCTATATCTATCTAAATCTATAAGAGCTGTTTTAGCCACAGGCCATCTTGGGCCTCTTGTTTAGAATTTATTTTGTGTTAATTATAGTTTGCAGTTGTCTGTTTAATGTTTTAGTTGCAAATATGCAGTGGTAATTAATTATGTCTCCCTCTGCGAAGTGGAGGAGACATAGTGTTTTTGCTGTGTCTGTCTTGTGTTGTCACCGCTACTCCTCCTAAACTGCTAGTTGGATTTGCCAAAAATGTACAGGCAGCATTGGTATAATGTCTAGTTGTGCATGTCTTCTATGTTGTTGCCGCTACTCTACCTAAACCACATGTTGGATTGAAAATAATATGTTCCTACCACAACCAGGTCAATATGAATGACCTTGACCTACTTTTTGGACTTAAGTTAACACTGAAGCATTATTTTATGTGACGACAGCCCTACAGCAATGCATCCGTGTCGAATGGACACATTTTCTAGTTTTACTATTGCATTTGTCATTTCATGTTACATAACATTTCCGGGCGTCCACAATTAGTAGGGCTTATGGTTACACCCTCTAGCTTGTCAACACTCTAGCGCATCCATTTCTCATCTGATCTTTACCAGATTATTAATATCAATGAAAGCTCGGACGATTTCGAAAACGGCCAGATCAGACCAGTAACACCGGAGTTATTCACTGGTCCGCTCTGGCTGGTTTTCGAAATCGTCCGAGCTTTCATTGATAATAATAATCTGGTAAAGATCAGATGAAAAATGGAGGCGCTAGAGTGTTGACAAGACAAAATGTAGCAATATGCGTTAATTCAAGGACAATAACTCCGGTGTGAATGGTCTGATCTGGCTGGTTTTCGAACCCGTCCGAGCTTTCATGATATTAACAATCAGGTAAAGTTTGGTAAAGATCGGAAGAATAACGAAGGTGCTAGAGTGTTGAAAAAGTTACTACAGTTTTCAATAATTTAAGGGCAATAACTCCGGTGTAACTGGTCCGATCTGGCTATTTTACGAACTCGACAAGCTTTCATTGATAATAAGAATCGGGTATTGTCTGGTAAAGATCGGATGAAAAATGATGGTTTTTGGTGGAGTTACGGCCCTTTAAAAGTTTTAATACATAAGCTTTGTTCCGACTACTTCTGATCCTGGATTTCCATGAAACTTAGTAGGGATGATCATTATCAAGCCTAGTTGGACATGTCTTCGTCGTGTTCCAGTTGAATGATTTTTGGTGGATTTATGGCCCTTTATCCTGTAAGGGAGACATCTGTTTTTACTTAAAACAACTCCAGTTCTAATTTAGTATGGTTATTTAGAGACTCGAGGCACAACAATTATATAAAGGGTTTTTTGACCGCCTACATAAAATAAAGGGACCCTCTACAGACAGTCAAAACCTATTTTATACAATTGTTGTGCGATGTTTTAACAATATGATTTTATGACGACAATCCTTTATATAAGAGCCGTTTTAGCAAGTAGAGCTTCCACAGGCCCTCTTGGACCTATCAAGCTTTAACAGCACCTTCTTCTCATCAAGCACTTACCATACCCTGGAAACTAGGTCACTGTGATCTACTTTCTCCAAAATATATGTTACCTTAACCTTTTTGTTCAAGTTTCGGGGGAACGGGTGCAAATTTATTTTTGTTATATCTCAGCACTACTATGTCCGATCTTCGTCAAGCGTTAACAGCACCTTCTCATCAAGCACTTACCGTTCCTTAAAAACTAGGTCACAGTGACCTACTTTCTCCAAAATATATAGATATGAAAATGAGCCGTATATGATATGTCCCATTTTCAGTCCACTTTTGCCAGAAGGGCATGTTTTGAAAGGCATTACAACATTACAGTGATCAGATACAAAAGTTACACTACACTGTTTGTTGTACGTAGAAAATTTGATCAGAAAACGGTTTGCACTACACTGTTGTACTTAAACACAAAAAGTAAATATCAGAAAAAGGTGAAAAAAGTTGGTCTGAGAAGTGTTAAAACAAATGTCTAAGTCAGAGAGCATTGAAATTTAGCTCTAAGTTCAAGAAGCAATGAAAAATGTCTAAAAGTCTGATGTCTATGTGTAAGGTGTAATCCCTTTCAAAATGTGACCTGCTGGCAAAACTTGACCAGCTGGTAAAAAGTTGACTGAAAATGAGCCATATATGATGTCTGCTTGACGACAATCTCTTGAACTGAGAAATGTTTACTCCATTATTACATGCTGTTATGACATGAGTAACAATTAACGATGGCAAGGTTTAAATATATTTTTTTATTATTGATCTTCTTAGATTTGTTAAAATTATGTCAGCACGACATCCAAGATGGCCGCCATTACCATATATGGTCGAAACATTAAAACATCTTCTTCTCAAGAACCGCCTGACAGATTTTGACAGTTTTTCTTTTAAAATGACCGCCAAAGGCTAGACTATCAAGTTTGTTCAAAGTCCCCGGGGTCAAAAATGGCCATGCCCCGGGGTCCAAGTTTGTATATTGAGATTTTGCATGTTTTTCATAGACTTGTATAAAAAAAACTTTAAAAAATCTTCTCTGAAACCACAAGGCACAGAGCTGTCATGTATTACATGTAGCATCAGCTTATGGTCCTATACTAAGTTTGTTCAAATGGTGACACTGGGGTAAAATTTGGCCCAACCCCGGGTGTCACAATTTTACATAGACTTGTATTGGAAAAACATTAAAAAATCTTCTTCTCTGAAACTACAAGAGCCAAAGGTTTAATATTTTGCATTTACTATAAGCTCATGGTCCTTTACCAAGTTTGTTCAAATGGTCCCCATCTCAGGGGTCACATGTTTTACAGAGACTTGTATAGGGAAAAACTTAAAAAATCATCTTCTCTGAAACTGCAAGAGCCAGAGGTTTAATATTTTGCATTTGCTATAAGCTTATGGCCCTCTACCAAGTTTGTTCAAATGGTGATCCTGGGATCACATTTGGCCCCGCCCCAGAGGTCACATGTTTTACAAAGACTTACATAGGGACATTTTCAAAAATCTTCTTCCCAGAAACCGCTTGGTCAATTTTGACCAAACTTCACATGTATGAATATTTTTCTCAAATTTATTAAAATTAGGCAAACTACATCCAAGATGTCCATCATAGAAAAATCTTTAAACAACTTCTTGTACACTGGGAAGCTATTAAAACTATTAAAAGGCCATGGGTTCAAATCCCATTGGATTTATTTTCTTATTGTTTTATTTCCTGTTTTTCTTTTGTTTAATTTTTCTAAAGTTGGTACAGTATATACAGATTTTGCATGTTTTATATAGGGAAAACTGAAAAAATCTTCTTCTCTGAAATTACAAGAGCCAGATGTTTAATATTTTGCATTTACTATAAGCTTATGGTCCTCTACCAAGTTTGTTCAAATGGTGATCCGGGGGTCACATTTGGCCCTGCCCCAGGGATCACATGTTTTACATAGACTTATATACGGATAATCTTCAAAAAGTCGTCGTCTCAGAAACAGCTTGATCAATTTTGACCAAACTTCACATGTATGATCCTTTGATGATTTTTTTTCAAATTTGTTAAAATAAGTTAAACGTGACATCCAAGATGAATTACTTCTTAAGGATATGTGGTATTACATATAGTAGAAAAGAAAAGGCTGTTAATATGCAAACTATTCATATAGCATGAGGCATTATTAAAGGCACTAACCCGCCAATTAATGGCAAAGTTACACTACACAATTATTTATCCAAACCCTATCCAAGTGTTCAGGTCATAAAATAATGTATATATGCCAATTAAAATATAGGTTTATTCACTTGTACATAAAATACCCGAGACTGAATATGCGTAAAATGAATTATGACTTGGTAACTTAATTCGAGGCTCCAGTTTTGGTATTTGGCCTGGCTGGTTAAAGCCGTTTATATTGTTTCAAACATATACATGTAGTTTGGATTCTCAAAATATGTAAGTTATGTATATACCTCGATGTCACTCGGTTTGGAAATGATGTAAACATTGGTTGTTGTTGGCGGGATAGCTACTTTAAAGGCTTCGACTTTCGGGTAAAGTAGGTATACACAGGAACAGCTTTCACTAAACACAGTCAACCAAACTTAGAGTTTGTGTAGTGATGTGTGGCGGCTGTAAAAGGTCGCACCAACCACGAATCGGTAGTGCTATTACTAACTGGTCCTTAGGGATCATCAGTTGCAGTCTGTGTGACTTTAAAGCAGAATAACACTTAATTAAGCAGCTACTGATGGGCGTGAGAGGCGTTACATGTACCTCTCATGAACAGGCTCAATAAAACCCATGTCGGTTACTTCTTTCTTGTTTGTGTTTATTGCGATACCATTTTCAGTATTACCCCCGGATTCCTATGTTTCCTTCCCCTCTCTCTGGGGCGGCTCTAAATAACCTATACTGTGTTGATGAGCCATTAAACAACATTCAATTCAATTCAATTTTCAGTATTAATCTCTTTTACAGCAATACGACGTGGGGTGCATGGGTATACCAACCCAACGATTTCCTTATATCTGATGAGTAAATGTACCCAAACTTGACACATTTTCAATGTGTTTTTCTATGCTCATGTTTAAGGTGAATTTAATTTTCTCTTGTCCAACACGTTTACGCATGTCATTCACTAATGCGTTCCCTTCAATTTGTCTCTTGTTGCCTTCCTTGACGTACACAAACATTTTTGACTCGCTGTTTCCTCTGGATGGGTCAGACTTGTGTATCTCATTCTCTATGCTCGACTTAGTGATGAGCATGGCATTGATATCTGTTTGTATATTTTTATCAATTTTCTGATGCAGATCATTTAGTTGATCTGTAGTTACCTTCTCTAGAGCATCTAACAGCTTTTTGACTCTCATACGGAAACCAAGTAATGATTTCTCAACTGTTAGCCTTTCCGTTTTCACTCTGATGATATCATCTTTTCGCGCTATTATAAGTTGTTCTAAGTCCTTTTTAACCTTTTGTAAGCCTTCTTTAACATCCTTGTATTCTTGACTTGTCCGTATTCCCTTTGCAGCATTTTGAAGGCACAACAAGCCTGTGCACGATCTGAAATACGCATTGTATGAAGTTTATGCCACTTAATTATGAATGTGTTATATTTACTTTATTTTGCTTTAAAACAACTCAATTTCCCAAGAACAAAAACGTTTTCGTTGACAGACACCATAGTTTTTTTTAGTTTCCCCATTAATAAAATCCATTTATTTTCTTTTTATATATATATTCTATTATTTGCTTGACAGTTTAATTAGTTTAGTACAATTTAAATTTTATTCAACAATTATAACGATTAAAGATTTCATTAAAAACTCTTAAGATACATATAAACACACACGTTGCACGTGTTGTAGTGTTGTAAACATGCTGGAGCATTTATCAGGCATTACTATTTAAATGCCTCAGTTTATCAATTCAGTATCATTTTGACTTTAAACCCGTTTGCATTTAAAAAATAATACAACATTTAAGATTTTGACAATCCGACATTGCTTTAACCCTATTATTTGTGCACTTTAATGGACAACTAGTAATATGCAGAAAGAGTTGTCCTTGAAATATTCAAATAATAATAAGGAAAATATGTAGAAAACAAGATACTTTTCCTGTTTGATTTTTATATCTATATAAGCTATCATTGCTGTCAAATATGTAAACAATTAAGCTTTAGGGTTTCTTGCGCCTTTCGTTTTCAAATTTGCCACGTTCAATTAATATAATATCGAATGAAATTCCGAATTAGTTAAATAGCTATAATATTCGGACTCCTGTTTCTATTTATGATTTCAAAAACAATTAAAAGCTATTTATATTGCAAGATAACAGGTGTTCTGCTCAAATTAAGTTGTGTTTGTGATATTGTTTATATTATATATATAACATTTTGTACCAACCACTTACCAATGGATTCGAACCCGCAGCCTTTAGCCCACTCGACCACAAAGTCAACCTTAAAAGATTGATTTCGGAAATCATGTGATACTGAGGCTTTACTCTTCAACGCGTCGGATATCATTGTTTTTTTTGTCAAATAACGACAACCATAGCATGCATTTATACGATAGAGGATTCACATAGTCTCATTAAAATCAAGTTTCAAGTTTTTATTTTATTCAAGGCTCATGAAGGACTATTGGTCAGCCATCTTTGAAAAAAAAATCCAAAATGGATGTGGTATGATTAATTGAAATTTTCATCCAAATGCATATTATAGGCATGAACATTGTCAATGATATAATAGATGACATTAATGCAACACTATTGATGTGAACATAATATCAGAAACAATATTTATTTGGCAGAAATAGTGCTCTTTATATTAGAAAAGTAGTGCAATTTTACTCTTAAGATGTTTTGTTTTTTATGTTAAATAAATTTGTCCATAGAATTGTCCATTTATCTAAAAATGGCACACGAGACATCATTTCTAAATTAAATATGGCATGTTATCACATCATCCACATTTCAAAGTAAATCATTGTAAAAAAAACAAGCTATTCTTTCAATAGCATGTTCTTTCAAAATAATCTCAATGCTATAGTATGGTGGCACTGACGGGTTTTAATTGTCAAACTGTTATAAATGGCAACTATATTTTTGGATGTATTAAACACAACTGAGTGACTGTTGTGAATAGAAACATGGCAACGCAAGAGTAATTTATTATTATATTCCTATAAAAACAGCACAAACTAAATAATAACATGAATACGATCAAATTACCTGTTTATCCGAATGTTTCACCATACAGCATGTTTCAATTTACAATTCACCTTCATGCTTTTGATGTGTATCAGGTGCGTGTGTTGAAGGCACATGGCGTATAAAGAAAATCTTCATTTTTAACAATGGAGTACTTCGAATTTTGGATGATGTGATAACATGGCTTACTTTATTTAGAAATGATGTCTCGTGTGCCATTTTTAGATAAATGGACAATTCTAAGGACAAATTTATTTAACATAAAAAACAAAACATCTTAAGAGTAAAATTGCACTAAACTTTTCGAATATAAAGGGCACTATTTCTGCCAAATAAATATTGTTTCTGATATTATGTTCACATCAATAGTGTTGCATTATTTCATCTATTATATCATTGACAATGTTCATGCCTATAATATGCATTTGGATGAACATTTCAATTAACCATACCCCATCCATTTTGGATTTTTTTTTCAAAGATGGCTGACCTGAGTAGCCCTTAAGAGCATCTGATATAACAAATTTACATTGTGCAGAAAACAGAACTATTTACATAACAATACACATAATCACATAACCATCACACAACCAACCATCAATCTGTACATGAATGAAATGACTAATATGAATAATGAGTGGATCCTAATTTACATGTTTAGTAATGTATTTTTGCTATCTAGTTTTTGTTTTTTTTGTTTTTTTGTTTTTATAACTAATAAGCATAGCATATGGAGAATGAGTGTATACATTTATATTACATAAACTATATATATGTGCAATGTGAATATCTATGTTTTGAGAAAGAAACATTTTTTTCTATCAGTCTTTGAGCAAAACTATATCCAGTTATTTACAAGCTTTAAGAATGAGTTCACAAAATCTGGCTAATTTTAATAATGTATTCTTATCTTTACTATTCATTAATAGCTCATATTTAACAGAATTTGGATTTTTATAAAAATATTGACCAATATATTTTTTCCTGTCACTTGCAAAGTGTTTACAAATAAATAGTGAAATTCATCAACCAACAAATGAGCATTACAAAGTGTACATGTGCGTAGATTTCTTTCTATGTTTAAATGTCTTCCCTTTTCTATAGGCATTTTATGATTCATGCAACGGAATTTACATAACGTATAAGACAAACCAAATGGCACAATATTAAAATACTGCTCAAAAACAAACTCTTTCTTATATATTCTATAGTTTAAACATTTACTTAGACTTTGTATATCACTATTCCAAGATTGAACAAACTGATCTCTTATGCGACTCTTAAAGTCACTCACCCGCCAACAGCACGCTAATTTTACAACACATGCACACCGCTTCAAATTCGACGAATGATAAGATATATAAAACTAACATATAATTGCAAATCCTAACTCTAGAAATACAATATAAACATGAAAACCGCCCAGCCAAAAACATCCCCTTTTTGTTATTGCTTGAAGCTTCGAATAAAACGTTACCAACTATAAATTCATTTCACACATATTCGTGTGCGGGTATTTTATGAACCCGTGGATACATATACAGTTTTAATTAGCATATATGCATCATTATGTGACCTCAACACATGGGTAGAGTTTGGAAGAACGGTTTTATAGCCAAATTTGGCGCTTGTGTTACTTTAAATATTTTCTAAAATAATCTGGGCTATAAACTTTCTGATCTAACCAGTAATTAGACAGCCCAAGTTCGTTGAGTGACTTTTCAACAAATTGTATCCATGGAAATTTAATTATGTTGTTTTTATGAAGACAATATGCCATTCTATATAGCAAATTGCATATTTTGGTTTCTTTAGCATTTATTAGTTTACACCAGTGATTAAGTATTCTACTTCTTATGTGAAATGAAATCGGAAATATTCCAAGCTCACCATACAACATACAATTCGGTGTACTTTGCTTCAAATTTAGAATAAATTTACAGTATTTAGACTGAAATTGATCTATAATTTTTATATCTTCTATACCCCAGACCTCTGATCCATACGAAAGTATGGGCACAACCATAGCATGAAACAAATGTAGTTGCAAATCAAGTGGTAACAACAATTTTCTGGCTTCATTAATTAAGGAATACATAGCTTTTCTTGCTTGGTCCACTAATCTTTCTTAGTTTGACCAAAAGAGCCATTAAATGCAAATTGTACACCAAGATAAGAGAAGCTATCAACAACTTCCAACACACTATCGTCAAAATAAAAATTTGGAGGATCTCTCAAGCCTCTTTGGCTTTTACAAAATAAAACAATTTTAGTTTTCGCCGAGTTCACTTTTAAACCACATGTTTTACAATAAACAGACATACTATTTAATGCTAACTGCAAATCTTCTGCACTTTCAGCTAAAACAACAGTATCATCCGCATAAAGAAGCAGAAAAAGCTTGAAACATCGCTCAATACTTCACGAATAGTATCAAATCCTTATTTCGCTTTGGCCCCGTGTGGTTGCCGGGGGCCCCGTTTGGTCACGGGGCAAAGAATACGGCCACTGCAGATCCCTTTGGAGGGGTAGGCAGAGGGGTAGAATCCCCCCAAATTCATGTTCATTTTATCATTTTTTGTTCATGTTCATTAAAGGTCTTCATCATGAGCCCTGCATTGTTTCAGGTGCTATCTCGCTCGCATCAAAAGAGCATTGGCAGAAAAACGATAACATGGCTCCAGCATAAATGGAGTTTCTACGATAGAATTTGCAGCAACTCTGCAGTTCAGGGTGAGAAGGTTCTAGGCCCATTTTCCATATTTTATCTCGATGTACATGGAAGATGAGCCTGGCATGTTCATGCCTTTTAGGCGCCATATAACCTTTTCATGTGTTGGTGCGCCTTAAAACCACAATTCAATTCATTTATTTCGCTTTGACACTCCCCGCTATAGGTAGTGTAGAGTATCGTAGCGAGATAAAGGGTCTGATTTTAATGAGATTAGGATTTACATTACATGTTTATAACCTCAGGTACATGTACACACATTCACCATAGAAAGACGCCAGATTAATACTGATACACTGAATTTAGAATATAATTATCATTTCAGAGAATTACATTCATAATAACGAACTTTCTTTAACGCAGGATCTAAAAGATACGAGATTCCCTAACAACTTATTTAAAACTAATTAGTTTACAAAACATTAACTTTTACCTGTGACCTATAGCAATACAGTTCACACAGCACACTTCATTGTGGTCAGCGCAAAACATATCCAGGTATTTTCCTTCATGCCTGGAACATTTTTCCATGGAAGGTCGATCCTTATATCGTATGTCCTCCCTGCCTAATCTTGTATGCGCTCTCAAAGGACCAAAACGGTCGTGATACTGGAGACATGAAGTGCACATGTATTCACAACATTGCTCACAAAAGTTTTCCGCCTCAATATGTTTACCCATTCTTGCACATGGTGTACACGAAATCTCAATAATTTCCTCTGAACTATGATCGTGTGATCTTGGATTATGATACACCGTCGCCATTTTTGTTAGAGGGTAATCAATATCCTATATGAACTATATGCACAATTATACATATTCACCGCGTTACTATAAATAGTATAATAATTCATACATTCCGTGTCAGTAATGGTGTCGCTTTGTTATCTAATACCATTGTTTTTCGAATACAGATTCATTAGTTTTAGTTTCTAGTCAACACGAATAGATGAAATATAGGACATCACACATTTTAAAATGAGTTAATTGTCTATTCGATTTCTAACTCATTTTCTTGTCCATGCTCAAGCTGTTATTTGTAGTCATTTCAAAACCGTGGATTAAAACTGGATTAAACAACCGTATTTGCAAATAATACCATTATTCATCTGGTTAATAGTTCATCTGGTTAATAGCTGGTTATATTTTGCCGTTATTTTGTTTATGTTAAAAAGTGTCTTCCTACCTTAAAATCTGGCATTTTGCTGGCATCCCAGTTGACCGGTAAAAATCCGTGACCACTAAATATATATAATTTAAATTAAATTTAAGATAATAATATGTAGCTTAAATTAAATTTTAAGATAATAGCAGAGCTATTAAATATACGTCTGCTTAAGACAGGTGTCTATCCATTTTACGTGACCGCTAAAACAGGTTTGATTGCACATGTATTTTTTAATATCGACATATTTTAATACGTATGAGTGTTAGTAGCAAACAATGGTTAACAAGAGCTATACTAATTGATTTGTAATACTATGATCAATTATTATAGATAATAGAATTTCTTAGTCTAAATGTAGATAGATTTCTTATAGTTGTTCCATTTTCACATGTTATTAATGAATGACTTCGGAATATTTGGCATAAACCAGAAAAAGCGATTTATATATTATTTCCTTAGATCAGTATATAGTGTACATTCTAAAATCATTCTAAAATAACATGCAATTCGTCTTCCCATGTGTTACAAACGGAACATGTCCTTTCATTAACTGGTGTTTTATGTGGCTTATGCCAACGCCCTGACTCTATATGTAATCTATGTGATGACATTCTCAGTTGTGACAAGACCACACGGAATTTTCTTATTTCAACAATATCTAAGTAAGGTTTATACGTAAACTCATGAACCAACGAATAGTAGTATAGATACTGGGAGTTCTGGGCCAGTTCCCAATCAGCCGTTATTACTTGTCTCCAGTTGCCCTTAACACAAACATTTGCAAACGCCAAATGACGATGACATGCTTGCTGCCAGACCCCCTCACAACTATACAAACTGCTTGATTGCCATCCGCTTAGGAAGAACTTTACCAAAACCCCCAGTACCTATTAATTTTGTAAATAAGTAAAACATTTACAATTCATTTAGCAAAGTCAGACGGAACCGGACAGTAGTCTTCATCATCGCTCTGCATATCATTTGTTACCATGGAGTATTTCTTTTTTTTACACTTTGCTATTTTGTATTTCAGTCCAAGATATTATTTAATATCTTTAATATCCTTGAATGGGACCCAACTATTGAAATCTTCATTGTAACCCTTCCATTTAATCAATGCTTGTTTCTTTTTGTAATCACGTCGTATTAATTTTTCAATCCTGAATATTTCTTGCTTTGCTTTTATCATTTCTAATTCATAAAAGCTTCCATCAATGTTTTCGTTGTTTAAAACTTTTATTTTGTATGTCACAGAATTTGTGTTTTAAATTTTATCAACAACAAATATTTCTTCAGTCCAATTTTCTCACACGTTCTTTTATATTTGCTGATTCTAACATTATCCCCTATTTTAAACTTTGGCTTAATTTGATTACTTCTCATTTTTCCATACAAGTTGAAATACACCATTCCTTTATTCTTTTCATCACTTGCTTCATTCGGTGTCATTTTAATACTCCGATGTTTTGTGTTATTATACTTGTCGACCATTTCTTGCAACACGTCTAAATATGTATTTGTATTGTTAGCTGTAAAATATTTCCACATCTATTCTTTTAATGTCCGGTTAAATCGTTCAATTACTACAGCTTTTCCGAAATTAAAAGTGTGATACATTTTGATATTATTATCATCAAGGAACTGCTTAAACGTCTTGTTGTAAAATTCCACACCTTGATCAACCCACAACAATTTACACTGTCTTCCTGTACTGATTATCTGTTTGAACGCTTTGGTAATTTCCAAACCAGTTTTATTTGGAACTGGTACAACCCAAGCAAATTTACTAAACACATCAATAACAGTAAGCAAATATTTAGTACCTTTATTATACTTTGAAAATGATTGCATATCAACCAAGTAAGCAGACCATATTTTATCAGTTTCATTAACAATCACACGGCGTTGAGTGAACTTTCTTCGTATAGGCTTATGAAGTTCATTTGTTAACTTGTCAGTCCATTTCAACGCCTTTTCTCGTTTTTTGATGCTCCAAGACCAAGTTTATTTTTTGTACTAATAGCTGGTTTTACTATCAAATTCTTAGCAATCTTTTCTCCAATAGTTTTAGACTTGCTAGATTTCAAACCAGCAAGCATGTGTTCATCGCACATTGATTTATTACTAGGATTTTCATCATAACAATAATCATGCTCTTTGCAAACAGCATCTAACTCATTTACCGGTTCTCCGTAATCAAGCGGATTACCAGGACCGCAATATTTATAACCAGGGATTGTTAACCACTTTTTAGGTAACAAAGGAAGTAACACTTTATAAATATCAATATTACCACCTTCTGTGTTTTTAACAAACTTTGTTTTAGTAATACCACAAAATGCACAAGTTGCTCTTAACAATTTTCTACCATTTTTTGCTAAAACATACTGAGGATTAATATTTTCAGTAACCAGTTTTTCTTTAATACAGTAACTCATATATAATATGATTAGACTAAACTTTGTTTAACCTAAACTTTGTTTACAAAATATGATTTTATAATGTTTTCATTTTCTATTGGTTTGTATGGTTTTAATATTTTATAAAGAATATCGTACACACTATTTCCTTCTTGCAACCTTTTGGCAAAGTACAAACAGAAATATCCGCACAAGACACTTGTTTTATCTTGATATTGAATAGTGTTGTACTTTATATTAGGTATGTAAGTCAAAACTTCTTTTGATGGGCTCAGACCAAACGGATCGAAGTAATAATTATCATAGTAACAAGTCCAGTGTGTAGCAGGTCCATTATAATCATCAGTATTAATAATACCACATTCTTGTTTATTTTGTTTTGTCGGTAATTTGTTTTTGCTAAACACTCCCCTGAATTTCTGTATACCTAACTGCTTAACCCACTTTATTATGTCTAAGTTAGAGATAGGCTCGTTTTTGAAAATTAACTTTTTTATACGAATGGGATACTTTTATATGGTCTAATTTGTGAGTCTACTTGCAAACCTTTTCCACGATCAACTCTTAGTCCTTTTCCTTTTCTACCTACTTGCAAACCTTTTCCAGTTAAACCACTAATAAGAGATCCAATCAATGGAATTCCTAGTGATGCAAGCAGTCCAAGAAATTCCCCGTCTTGTCGTTGCTGCTTTGTCAAGGTAATAGGACAACAACCTTTTGACTTTATTATCTTGTTTCTTTGTGCACGTGTTAATTTATTTGATCCAAGAAGTGCTTGTTTTTTGTCACTAGCAATAGTTACCATCCCATTTCCAAATAGTTTGCCAATTCCAGTACTTGCTAAGCCACTTAGTGCTCCTGTTGCTAGCGGTGCTAATACTTTCGGAGCGAGTCTAGCAACTGTTGGTAATATTGTTTTAGTTAACAAACCAGCTAATGCACCTAAAAAGCCTCCACTTTTAGACTGAGATCTCATTTGCGATTTTGATATATTTATGTCTAATCCCTGCCCACCAGATTTAGCCTTGTTAATATTGTTAATCTGGGTAGCTATCAGTAGCAAAGGAAAGTCTCCATATACTTTTGCCAGACTTCGTTTCTGGCCATCTGATAAATTTACTGAATAATTTACGTAAGTCATATATATTATAAGTTAGATTAAACTATTACCAATTCATTTCCGACGGTATCAATTACTACATCTTCTTCATAGAGAATCAGAGCATAAACTTGATAAGGAGCAGCAGGAGGTATATTTAATTTATATCTCAGATTTAGTTGTTTTAGATCAATACTGACGTCATTTCCATTGTAACTCAAATCGATATATATCATTCCGAAAAGAGTTTTAAAATTACTCACGTTTAGTAAAGTTCCAGTGTTTTTATGATTTTGCTTGTAAGAATAATTAATAACATTTCTGAATATTCTTATGATATTAGCATAACTATATTCGGTTTCTGGATAATAAACACCATTTCCAACTTCCAGTCTAGCTGATTGTAAATAGCAATTAGTATTAGCAGCATTTACCTTAAACGTATCCAACAGATGAGGATTTTGTGTTTGAGAAGAACTCTTGTCAGCCCTTTGCAAATACACAAACACATGTTTGGGATTTTAAACACCAGCCGTTATTCTAAATACGGTTTCAGTTGCTTCAGAACTTCCGCTTTCTTGTATCATTTCACGAAGATAAGTCCATCTTGTTGTCATATGATTTGTCATTACGTAAATTAAACCATCAGAACTAAATATCATTTTAGGTATCCACAAAACTTATTTATTAATAACTACTCTACCATCATCAGCGAGACCAGCAGCTTTGAAAATTAGCACATTATCATCTGTCAATTGCAAGCTGATTTGAATCTGACTAGGAGGAAGCATGTTTGTTTCTAAACCTTCAAAGAAGGAATATTTGTTTAATGGAATTATAGTCAACTTTTTGATTAGTTATGATTAAAGAATGACGAATCGCAAATCCTGAATTGTAACTAGCGTGAGTATGATCTGTTTCCGCTGCAGCTGTATTGTCTAAATAAAAGTATTCGTTTGTTCTGGTTGTTTTTGCATAATCATCAGACATTTCAAGCAAGCTTTTGACATTAACAAATCTGTGAAAATTATTTCCATCGTAAACTATTTTTCCATTTTGCTTTACTTGCATTTGATCAATCAGTGAAGCTGCATCATTAATTAGAGCAATTTCATCGGCGGCTGCGAAAGCGGCTCCATCAGCAAGTTTGTTTACTCGAAAACTGATTTCAAAATATGCGTTATACCAATCAAAGTGAGAACTTCTATCATTTAGTGTAAACTGATAACAACTTTTCATTTGCCTGGTAGCATTTCTTGGTTGCGCTATAGGAGTATCTAACTGAATAGGTACATGTTCATATCTAGTATTATATTTATCACTTCGAAACATCTATATATACTAGTAATTAGATTATTTTCTATTAATTAATCGATTAATTCTCGCATGAATTCCCCTTCCGGATAGTAATCCGTTAATTTTTTCATTTACATCTTCTTCAATTATCAGCCGCAACTTTAGCTACATCTTTTGTGGCAGCTTTTGTAAGTTCTTTTAATATTATATCACCTTTTGGTTTAGGTTTACTAACTGAAACTAACTTATCAACAGCCATTTTTCCTACTTCATCTCCAAGTTTCTTAGAACCGCTCTCTATGATTTGTTTTCCAGCAGTTTCTAAAGCTTTCTTGCCTGCTGTTTTTACAGACTCACTAAATATCTTTGAGCCAACTTTTGAAAAAATGTCAAATATACCAGCTCCGGTTAATCGGTCAACTTGAGTATATGTTCCCGTGCTAGTGTCATAAACTTTTTTTAAACGTGTCATATAACTTATGTTACATTAATTCTTTTAAAACAAGTCGAAATGATGTGTGGACACCATTAAGATTAATAATTTTTCCGGAGATATTAATACTGTTAATGATTGTTTTGTTTACTTCGCAGAACCCGACTCTTATCGGTTCATCTTTAAAAGGATACGATCTCGTAAGATCAGCTGTACTTATTTTATAAATAACATCCCCGTATGATCCATCAACAATAGAATTACTTATCAAATCACAGTGAATATACAATGTATCGATGGAATTTGTTATGTTTTGTGTTACAGTTCCAAGTTTAGTTTCTCTAATAACTGCATCTTTGTCAAACCCGATCAAGGTGTGAAAGTTTGTTTCTCTTAAATCAAGCATGAAATTATTATGAATGGTAACCAAACATTTGAAACTTGATAAATCAAACTCAATTCTTATCGGGACAGGTGAGTCAGCAGGTAAATCACTGTTTACAGTTAATGTTTCTTTTATGTAATTATCGATATCGGCACTAAAATTTCCATTTGTAAAAATAATAGTTTTCCAATCTGTTCCGTTATAATACCTTATCACTTTGTTATTAAAATCCTCACTACTTTTATACCACGAGTAAGTCATGGAATTAATCTTATCAAGTCCAATGCCATACTGTTTGTTTTTGCCTAATATTAATGGTCTGTCAAATACAGTTGTAAATTACTCGGTGTGTTTGAGTTATTAATTATTGAAGCTTTTTCTGATGATAATACAATTTTTTGTTCCATATAATATAGAATGGATAATTGTTGTTAATACTAATCACTTAAATAAACCAGTTTAAAACTTGATTTTTCAAAATTGAAAACTGTGTAGTGTTATCTTTTATATCTGATCTGAAACGAATAGTAGATGATAGTTTGGCATATAATTCAAATGTTTCTTTTAATATTTGTTTGTCATTTTTGATCATCGGGCGAAGATGCTTGTTATCCTCATCTGATGTAGCAACAACGAATCTTTCTTCATCTGCTCCTGCGAAAGTAAAATCTAATTCAAATACATCACGGTCTTCTTTAAGAATTTTTAATTCATTTGAATAAGACTTTCTTTCATATTCTTCATCTTTTATAAGTGGATTGGCTACAAAAGTAAACGCATGAAGAAAAGAGATTCCATACCTGGTTCTTTCAAGTGGTTTTCGTGTCGGGTGTGATACATAACCAACGCCATCTCGAATAATACTTATACCATCTATCGTATATTTAGCAAGTAAAATCCTACTTAAATAGTCTACTTTTACTTTCAACTCATCAATTATACCAAGAATTGCTGTGTGCCGACTATCAGCCTGCAATATTTCGTATGTGTCGTGCTCGGCCGTTTCCAAAGGTCCATTATCATACTTTTTTTATAGCACAGTGGCGTTGCTTGTGCAGTGTGGCGGCAGTAAAACGTCTCCCCGCGCTTGCAATCAGTACTGTTATTCATTCGATCTTTGGAGATCGCTGAGCCCGATACTTATAGTTAGTTATCGGTGGTACATTTTCAATTTCTTTTGTTTTCTTACTTAATTTTTGATTCGGTGGTTCCACTACTCCGGCCGATAAAAGGCTCTGGGTATTGTTTAACCACTCGTAGGATATGTTGTCTGCTTTTCATAAGCAGGCTTCATAACCGCTGCTCCCAACTAAATTCCATTATGTTTATTTAGCTCTTCGGGGCATTTCATTTTATTAGATACTGGGACCATACGCCGTACGACATGGGGAATACATTTAAGAAGGCTGACTCCATGTCCACCGCCATATGCATGCCATCTTCGGGATGGTTTAAATTTTGTGCTGTTGATTTTATTAATATTGAGTTCTGCTCAACCCGGGGCTAGAGGGCGTGAGCGGTAGCTAGCATATTTCACTACCGCTCATGAACAGTCTCAATCAAACCGAGACTGCAATATTTCGTATGTGTCGTGCTCGGCCGTTTCCAAAGGTCCATTATCATACTTTGTTTGATTAAACTGTTTTAATGAAGCTATTCCACCATCAAAAGCTTTGTTCCTTTCATCCTGAGCAGCTTTTAATTGCTTCGAAGCATCTTCAATGGCAGTATCTAGTTTATCAGTGTCAACCAGTTTGCTCAGAGCAGTCTCCAGCGACTTACCGTCAACCATTTTCTTTTTGATGTCTTCAAACTCTTTGTTGATATCAGCGGCGTTGGTGTTTATCTGCTCATTTAATATTTTAATTTGAGTTATTTCAGTAGTAAAAGCAGTTCTCATTTGTTTTGAAGCATCAGCAATAGCAGTTTCTCCAATCCGTGTATTTATATTTTGAACACCAGATCTTATTTGTTCACTTAATTTCTTGTAGTTTTTACTATCTTCCAATCCATCTTTTTCTTTTCTAGCTCTTTTAAAGCATCACCCAAAAGTTTTATTTCATCTTTCAATCCGTTTTGAATTTCAATCATTTTCTCACGGTTTGCTTGTAACTTTGTTTGTATTTGGCTTAGTTTATCATCAACACCTGTTGTCAAATTTTTCATCATATCTGGAATTTTATCAATATTATAATCATGTATGATCTTTGCTACTCTTCTTACAGTAAATTGCTTTGTTGCTGCATCATCTGGTTTGTCTGGATTACCAACATTGGTGATCTTATTTTTATCCATGTTAAGATCACTTCTTAAAATATTTTCCTGGTTTTTACCCTTGTGAAGATAATTAACCAGATGTTTTTGTTTTACATACTCAGAGAGCACAATACAAAATTTGTAATATTAACACTGCCAGTCGTAAATTCCTCGCAAAGATCATTAAAAAGCCCCATTATATAATATATAATACATTAAATTTCACCAGTGAAGTTTCTTTTGACTAACTTCCTCGGTCGATCAAGATACAGAAAGTCGTACTGCTTGTCAGTAGCCTTTTTATACTGATTTTTTCTGACATCTTGTTCGTTTGCAAGCATACCCAGCTCACGATTAACTGGAGTTGCAAAGAAGATGTAATGAGAACAGTTCAAACGAATGTCTTTGGGAGTTTTGTAATAAGATTGAGATAAATAAATTACACAACAATATTTGCGTTTTCCCTGGATGAAATAATTAATAATATCGTTTTGATTGCGCTCGCAAACACAATCATCAAAAATGACTATCTTCTGATTATCTGAATCTAAAGTATCCACAGGGATAACTTCATCATTTGAACATTCTAATATGTCTCCAACCGGAATTTTATTCTTTTTTGCTATCTTTTCAAGTTTTTGTGACAAGACCTGATACTTCGATTGTTTCAAGTTTTTAGCAAACAAATAAATCTTGTCATAATAAACTAAAGGTTTCAGCAACATGTGAACTAATGTGTTTGTTTTGCCAGATCCTGAATTACCTCAAATTAACATTCTAAAACAACAGTCTGGAATAAATTTCCATATTTGTTTAAAATTACCGTTTTCTGTCTTCATATCATAGTTCGGAATTTGCATTATAATACTCTTTTTTTTAGATAATACTTGTCTCAACTTATTTTAACTTATCTTATTTTAATCTAACCTTATATTATACATGTCTTTGTTAAAATGGAAAGAATTAGCAGATAAAAAGCAAAAAGCGAGTGAGCTTGTTAAAGAATACGAGAATAAAGTTATCCAGAGAAAAATAGAAAAAGGAGCTTGTCGAGATTTATAGACAGAAGTATTTAAACCTGTGTCTGGTGAAATAAAAAGTCAGTCAGAACAGTTAACTAAGCAGTTAGCTTTTCTTCCAGAAATAAGTCAGCAATTAGCCACTCTTCCGACAGCAATAGGTGAGGAAGTATAAGAAAAACAAATGTATCAGGGATTACCACAGTTATTTGCTGAAGAACCTCATAAACCAACTACTGCTAATCTAGATGCTGGGATCAATACAGAAGTGATAAGTAGATATGACTTACCCTTGCCGTCGAATGTGGTCAGAGATAATTAAAAACTTGGGGACATATCCGAACATGTTAATAAGGTTGTCAAAAAATTGGTTACAATAAGGCTACAGTCAATTAACAAATTAAAAGTGAAACTGATGCAGCCATGAGAGAACAGTTCGAACAATTTAAAAATGTTTGGAAAACGAGTCGGAAGCTTTAAAATATTATAGAGAAAGAATTGATGCAATGCTTAAGCATAGTGAAGTCTTTTCAGGTGAAGGGATGCAACAAAATAAAAATTCCTATAAAGTCGACAAAGATGGTCACTATGGAATGTTGCACATTGATTTGCCTAATCTTGTTGGTCATCACAAACTTATTGCCAGGCAAGGAGAAGCAGTTGTGCTAGACTTAAAAGTAGACGATGATTTTATAGACTTGATAACAAAGCGTTACAATAATAAAAAAACTTATTCAAAACTGTCTCAGAATGCTTTTAAGGAACCAACAGAATTATCTGGTTTACCAATTCATAAAGGTTCTTCAAGGTTCAAGAAGATTTTAGGAGGTTGTGTTGATGTTGAATATTACAATAGTCCTGATGATTTGATTAGTGATCTAGAGTTAGTATGCGGAAGTATCGAATCAAGTAATAATAGTCCACAGATAATAAATAAAGGTATTAGCATAATTGATGAATTATTAAAAATAGGCAAAATGTCGCCCAAAGAACATGAGCAACTATTTTCTAAATATTTTTGATTAAATTATTGTCTAACTGTAATTATACATGAAAACCAAAGAAGAATTAATTGATCGTTTGACGCGACTTGTGGCTGCATACAGACGCAGTTATAAATTGTACGGTATTATAAACACAACATAACAGATTGCCAGTGGGATAATTGGTTGTACCGCCGTATTGGCATTGGTTCCGGCAATTCCTGTTTTTGTGGCTGTAGTTGGCGCAGTTCCTCCAGTAGTTGCTGTTTTAGCAAGTAAAACAAAAATAGCAGAAAAAAAGACTTTGATAAAAACACATCATAGGAGTTTTAAACAACTCATATATGTCCAAACAACAATAGGACTAGAAAATGATGAAGAGATAATTAGGATTGTCTTTAATAAAATATTAGAAATTCAAAATAATGATAATTTCACGGAACCTCTGGAAATGTATATGAAAAGGTTCAAGCTTAATGGAAATTAAGCTAATAGAGATGCTCCGGAGCATCTAAGTTAAACGGTCATGGCATCCAGCCATAATTCTTTTCCGACTTGTTTCCATATCCTATCGTACTTTTCTCTGGTTGATTTTGTTTTAATTGTTTTTTTGTCTTTTTCTATTTTTAATATGTTAACTAATTTCTGAAAAATGTATTAAAATTTTATCCAAAATCTTTACAATTTTGTAAAACAAATCTTCAAATTCTACCAAGTATTTATCTAAATGGTACTTTCTGTGGTAAATAGTTTTCTTTCGGTTGTAGTTGTAACCTGCAATAAGATTGTAGCCATTGTGTGTGCCACAATTAAAGCAGATACGTTCATTATCGAAAACTTCACAAGTATCGTTACAATTCACACATGCTTAAGTACACTTGTAACACAGCTTGGCTCTGGTACAATATTCACAAAGCTTTTTTTGATCACTCATGTAAAAAAATATACAATCTAAACATACTCCAGTGGGGTCAATAATATCAAAAACTCCTTCACAATATTTGCAATTCATTATACTATACTACAGAATTATATATTTAAAAAAATGTAATCCATATTATATGGGAAGTTATGCAGAAGAAAGGAAACACTTTGATGAGGAAAAAATAATTTATGAAAAAGTAGCTGTCTGTGAACAGACTCTTTTAACTAAAGCAAACGAGGAGATCGAAGAGTTTGAAGAAAGTCATATGAAACGATTGGAAGAAGATATTGCAGCTTTTAAAAAAGATTGGGCGATAAAGGCTGAGCATGAAGCTAATACTGCTATAAAGTTTCTTACAGACCTGGCGATAAAACAAATCAGGATTTTTAGTGAAACACGAGCAGATGCAGATGCAGTAGCCAAGGATGTTGAGTATTTCAAGGATGAATTAATCAGCAAACTGAAAAAAACTCATATAATTAATACTGATATCGGATGCTATGAAGACTTTGAAATGTTTATTAAAAGTATGAAAGAGATGATTAATGAAAAGCTTCTTGATAAAAACGATTTTATAAACTATTGTGAGCACGTGAAAAAAATAAGATTGCTGATAGCTGAAGGTGATCTTGAAACCGATGATTTTGAGAGATACTGTAAATATCATGTAAAAATCAACCAGATGGTAGATGACAGGACTCTTGTAAAAGAATGCTTTTGGCAATACTTGGACATTCTTCTAGATGGAGGAATAGATATTCTTGAAGTATTATAAGATAATGACGCTGGTGCCGATGATGATATAATTCCGGTTGAAAAAATAGATGGTGGTGGTGAAATGAGAAATTTTAGCACCATTCATGTTGAAAAAATTATTAAATAAATTATATATAGGCTTAAAAAAAAATTCTCATGTAATATTATATAATGCTTAGAAAAGATTTAACAATTGAGGAAATAGCTAAAAAACTTATAAACAATATAAAATTACTACCAGAAGAATATAGTAAAGTTTTGGAAACAAAAAAAAGGATTTGTGGAAATTACAAAATCATCATCAGAAGAACATAGCAAAGTTGTGGAAACAGAAAAATCACCAAAGCAATTTATGAAAGTTTTTCAAGGAAATATAAAAAGATCGGACAGGGAAAGTAGCATTCAAGGAGGACAGTCAACCACAAAACACAGAAACAAACACGCAAACAGACAAACAAGAAGGCAAAAGCAATAATAAATGCAAACGACATCACAAACACAAAAGGGTTGACAATAGGGCTACCGCCTTGGAACGGTCAGCGGCAAAGTAGGCCACTGGGGGGGGGGGGGGGGGGGTTTAAACCGGTTCTAGGGTGCACCAAACCTCACATTTACCCTGCTGTCATCCCATTAAAACAGGACAGTGTAAATAAAGAAATCCCCGCCATGATCTAATCTCTAACCAACAAGGCAGCATTAATAGGCAATATAAGTAAAACACAAATATGCTCGTGTAAATATAATACAAAAAAACAATAGCCTAGAAAGCCACAATGAAGGTACTCAATGACTTGGCAGAAGCCAGAGCAGTAAGAGAATAAACCATTAAGGGCACGACAAGAAAGATCATAGACAAACATCAAACGCCACCGTCCCAATGGGCTTTAGGTAGGCGTCAAGTTGATATTATATCTAAGAAAGATCCACTTGCACAACTTTGGTATACACCACCACTTTATGTAAATGTCCTTGAAAAGGAATTGGAGCAAACAAACGGTCTTAAAATGAATGTTGTTTTAAAACTTACTTTGGATAAATCAACACATGATGCAAAAGGTAAAATAGCAACCGTTTATAAAATAGCTTATTTTGCTTCCAGAGCAGAATTAATCATAAACAAAACTCAAATTGATTTTGCGCGAACTAATGCAGCTATGCAAATAAAGAATAAAATTGGCGAATGGCTTTCTGAAGGAAGTGGTTGGAGAGTTGCAACAGTTGATGCGCACTACATAAATCGAGTAAAGTACATGCCTTTGCGAGGAAGCTCGTATTTAGCATTACCAAAAAAACTTTCTTATCTTAAGAAAGGTTTAATAAATATAAAAAATGAAGATAACGAGTGCTTTAGATGGTGTCATCTGGCATATAAATTTCCTGTTGGTGATAAACCACAAAGAATAACAAAGTACAAAAAGCATATCGGAGATCTAAATTACAATGGAATAACATTTCCGGTTACATTTCAACAAATCCCAAAAATAGAAAAACAAAACAACATTTGTTTTAACATATGTGGATATGATGAAGTTTATCCTTTGTACATATCAAAAAATAAAGCAGAAGAAACTTGCGATATGCTTTTAATCACCAAAGAAGAAAAAAATCATTATGTGTGGATAAAAAACTTTAACAGGTTGATGCATAATCAAACAGCACACAATGGAATAAAATGGTTTTGTAAAACATGCCTACAATGCTTTACATTAGAAAGAGTTTTAGAAAAACATAAGGTTGATTGTCTTTCACTTAATGGAAAACTAGCAATAAAAATGCCGAGCAAAGATGAAAAAGTTTATTTTAAATACTATAAAAGGCAACTAATGGTTCCCTTTGTTATATATGCTGATTTTGAAGCAGTAACCGAAAGTATTTCTTCAGCATCAAACAATCCTAAAAAATCACATACAGAAGCATATCAAAAGCATACTGATTGCAGTTATGGGTATAAGGTTGTTTGTTGTTATGATGATCAATATTCAAAACCAGTTGTAACGTACAGAGGACCAAATGCTGTTTACAAGTTATTAGAAAAAATGATAGAAGAAGAAAAGTGATGCAAGAAAACTATGAATACGCATTTTAAGAAAGACTTGGTGATGTCGACTGAAGAAGAAGCTAGATTCCAAAAATCTAAATCATGTCATATTTGCGGTCATGGTTTTGTAACAACTTTCAAAAAAGGTAACGCGGGTTATACAGTGGCATATAAAAACTTCATCAGAAAAGTCAGGGATCATTTGTCATATAACTGGAAAGTATAGGGGAAGCGCTCACAATATATGTAATATTAATTTCAAGCTGACTGAAAAAATACCTGTCATGTTTCATAACTTGAGAGGATATGATTCTCACTTTATAATGCAACACATCGGACAGTTTAAAAAAAACATGAATGTTATACCAAATAACATGGAAAAGTATATGGCTTTTATGTTAGGAAAAAGTTTAGTGTTTATTGACAGTTTCCAGTTTATGTCTCAGTCGCTTGGTAATTTAGTAAAAAACATCCCTTCGTTTAGTTTCAATACACCTCTCAGGGATACTTTGATGATAAGCTAGAATTAATAAAACGAAAAGGTTTTTATCCTTATGATTACATGAACAGTTTTGAACGCTTCAAGGATACTAAGTTACCTGGCAAAGATAGCTTTTATTCTCAATTAAATGATGAGCATATTTCAGATGCAGATCATGATCATGCTAAAAAAATATGGAAAACATTTAAGATTAAAAATATGGGAGAATATCATGATTTGTATCTTAAGACTGATGTGCTGTTGCTGACAGATGTTTTTGAAAACTTTAGAAAAATGTGTATTGAGTATTACAAATTAGATCCTTGTCATTACTTCAGTAGTCCTGGTTTAGCTTGGGATGCATGCCTTAAGATGACTGGTATTCAACTTGATTTAATAACTGATATTTATCAATATTTGTTTGTGGAAAAAGGATTAAGAGGCGGTACGAGTTATATTGCAAATAGATATTCACAGGCTAACAATAAATATATGATAAACTATGACAAGAAAAAAGAAAGCAAGTCCATAATATATATTGATGCTAATAACGTGTATGGGTGGGCTATGTGTCAACCGTTGCCTACTGGTAACTTCAAGTGAGTTAACAAGTTTGAAAAAGGAAAATCAATTTACATTGTTGAGTGTGATATTACTTATCCTGAGAAACTGCATGACTCGCATAATGATTATCCTCTCGCCCCAGAAAGTTTAAATATAAAAGATGAGTGGTTGTCAGACTATTGTAAAAAATTAAAACAAAAGTTTAATTTAGGATCTAGTAAAGTTAACAAACTTGTTATGACGTTAAAAAATAAAGAAAAGTATGTCGTGCACTTTAGAAACTTAAAATTGTATAAAAAGCTCGGATTGAAGGTAACAAAAATACACCGTATACTACAGTTTGACGAATCAAGGTGGTTAAAGACATACATCGACTTTAATACTGCCAAGAGAACAGCTGGTAAAAATGCTTTAGAAAAGGATTTCTTCAAACTGATGAATAATTAAGTTTTTGGTAAAACTATGGAAAATTTGAGAAAAAGAATTAATGTTAAATTAACTCACGACGAGGAGGTCATTTTAAAATATGCAGCAAGTCCTTCATTTATTTCTTGTAAAATGTTTAAAGAAAATTTGTTTGCCATAAACAGAATAAAAGAACGATTAGTTTTAAATCGTCCTGTTTATGTTGGAATGTGTATTTTAGACTTGTCAAAATATTTGATATATGATTTCCATTACAACTACATTAAAAATAAATCTGATAAAAAAGCTAAATTATTATTTGCTGATACCGATGCCTTGTGCTATGAAATAAAAATAAAAGATGTTTATGCAGACTTTTACAAGGATAAAAATATTTTGATAATTGCGATTATGATCCAAAAAGTAAGTTTCATTTTAATGATAATAAAAAGGTTATTGGCAAGATGAAAGATGAAATGTGCGCTATGCCTATTGTTGAATTTGTTGGACTACGAAGTAAACTATATTCGTATATGCTAGATAATGAGGTTAGTACAAAGAATTGCAAGGGTGTTAAAAAGTGTGTTGTTAAAAAACAGATAGCACATAATGATTACAAACATATTTTGTTCACGGCAACAGTAGCTCACCATGAGATGAAAGTTATTAGATCACAAAAGAATAACATAAGCAGCTATGCAATCAATAAAAAAGTTTATCAGCTTATGATGATAAACGGTACATACTAGATAATGGGCAAGATACATAAGCATACAAGTAAAATACTCCATGGTAACAAATGATATGCAGAGCGATGATGAAGACTACTGTCCGGTTCCGTCTGACTTTGCTTAATGAATTGTAAATGTTTTACTTATTTACAAAATAAATAGATACTGGTGGTTTTGGTGAAGTTCTTCCTAAGCGGATGGCAATCAAGCAGTTTGTATAGTTGTGAGGGGGTCTGGCAGCAAGCATGTCATCGTCAATTGGCGTTTGCAAATGTTTGTGTTAAGGGCAACTGGAGACAACTAATAACGGCTGGTTGTTTGTCGCGAGGTGGGAACTGGCCCAGAACTCCCAGTATCTATACTACTTCGAATATACGTGTATTCCAATTTTGTATAAAAGTATCGGTTAATCTTTGTTTCAACACTGTTATGAAGGTATTTGTATGTCCAACACCTTGACAAATCCAAACGTCATTAGAACCCAGTTCTGTACCGCAGATGCCCAGTTTTGTTTATTTGGGTTATTTTGTATGTCATTTAACATCATATTGTGTATTACCTTAACATAACATTTTCACTTGTCAATCTTTTAAACCAATATTTAATGATAGCTATCAATCTATACTGTCGTAAGGGTGTTCTACCTTACTCACCATAAACATGTATGCATATATATATATTTGTGTGAGTATGTGTATATGTGTAAATGTGTATACATATGTGTATATATATATGTATATAAATATGGCTATATGTGTATGTACGTGTATACGTGTACATATACGTATGAATACATTTGTGTGTTTGCATATGGGAGTGTAACTATAGATTATTCTTAGTATTTTTTATTTACAATTGTATACTGTGTTTCTTTTGCTTTTTGTTGTTGTTTTTTGCTTTGTTATAATTCGTTCTAATTATGTAGCATTATTTGTATTCTGAGAAAGACATGTCTATATAAATTGTGTATTTTTTGTCTCCGGCTGGGACACAAATATCTTGCTATAATGATACTCATTACTATAATATTTCTATTAACTCAGATTCTCCTCGAATGTGTATACTCGTGTCTTTTCATCGTTTCTTCACTTTCTTCTTTTAACTTCTTTGAATCATGCTGTGTGGTGGTGTTTTGCTTTGAGTCGATGTCACTGTACCTTAATTCCCGTTTGTCTAATAAGGCAAAGGACACAATAGGATATAAGGCAAAATATGATATCATTAAGACAAATTAGATTATATTCGTAAGGTAAAATAGAATAGCTTATTAAGACAAAATAGGATTTATCATTAGGATAAAATATGATTCAGGGTCTATTATTATTCAGGAGGAGAGATAATAGGTCATTAGCATTGTTATGACTGAATATATACTTCATGGTTAAATACTACATAAAAACATAGTCACTTGTATAATTTTAATAAGTATATATTATTGGGTTGGCAAATTGCCATGTATGATTTGGCAGAAATAGAAAAGAACATAAACTAAATTAGCTTTTACATTCCGTTTCAGAAGACTAACAATACATAGGAAATTACATGCTAATACAATAAATACACAAAACGATGGTCAGAATTATACGAATGGGCGGGCATTATACGAAAGTGGCGGTCGTGGTTTGGTGGTAGAGTGCCGAACTTGAGATCGGAGGGTCCCCGGTTCGATCCTCCTCCGCACCATGATCGTTGTGTCCTTGAGCAAGACACTTTACCCACATTGCTTAGTACTGGTTCTACCCAGGAAGCCTGCACATAATACCCGAAAGGGGGTGATGCAGTATTAATAGATAGATAGATAGATAGCATCTACAGACACTGAGTAATTAACAAAAGATGGGTTAACCTTTATGACCCGCAACACACGTATTGAATCCATAAAAGGATTCATAATTGAACAAAGGAACATAGCCCTGCAAGATTAAGCATATACTTTAGAAATGGAGCATATTTTTCCAAATTAAAAAGTTATGTAGACATCGACACAGATATAGTAGAGTGTAGGACGTTTACTGACCTCTTATAAAACCGACTAATACCGGCGTTTGCTTTGGAGGTCTTATTTCGTGAAAACATGTTTGGTCTGGGAAGCTAAATGACTCGGCTAGGTTTTGTTGCATAAAGCATTATTATTTCTTATGATGCTTTACTGCTCTTATAAATTATTGTTTTATCGAAGTACACTTTATTTGAATTATATGCACAACTTGTATTAATAAAACCCCGGTTTTAATTAATATTTAAGATTTAAAACAAACACTAGCTGAGTCATTTGTTTCCAGACCAAACATTTTCATCGATACTAATTTAACCGAAGGTAACATTCGGCTTATTTTAATTCATATGTACACTCATATGGAACTGAAGCACATTATGAGGATTTTCGTTTGTATATGGATAGATACCCACCACTCTGCCAGATCGCTTCCAGTACATTTAAACAATAGACTTACTTTTCCTTTTAACTCTTATCTTGTAATTTTCTTGAGCCTTTCCTATAGTTTGGGGCGTTTGTTTTTACCAAAAGTTGCAATAAGTTTAATAGTGCATAAAATAAGTTATATACCAATGAAACTGGAAGTTTTAGTGGATAATAGAAATACCTTACTTACTGTTCAACTCGAGGCTAGAGGGCGTGAATGGTAGCTAGCATTTTTCTCTACTGTTCATGAACAGTTTCAATCAAACCAAGACTCCAATACTTTTTGTATTTATCGTGTTCGACGATGTGTGTATGTGTGTGTGTGTGACCAATATGCCGTTAATATTAGGTACTATACACAACCATTAATGTTTTAATAGTTGGATGTACTTTATGAACTCTGGGTACAGCACTTGACAAAGGCAAATGTATCTAATTGAAAGTTCTTGTATTGAAAATGTCAAAATTCTCATTAACTACACAATAAGTCATTGCTGTGACGCAAAAAACTGCCCTTTATGAACCCTGGGTACAGCAGTTCACAAAGACAAATGTACCTAATTGGAAGTTCTTGTATTGAAAACGTTAACATTTTAATTAACTACACAATAATAAGTCAGTGCTGTGACCTCGAAAAACTGTCGCCACGATGAGGAAATCCCGAATTTGGATTGCTCTAAACTCTGTTGAAACCGTGACGGAAGAAACAGACTGAAACCGTTGGAAGTCTCCGTTTTCTAAAAATATAAACATAAACAATCCCAAAACAATGTTTTCAATAACAGGAGAGGGTGGGTGGGTTTATGTTGCGAATACTGATAAAATCAATGTTTTGTACCGCATAAATCACTGAACATTTTGTTCTATGAATGTTTTGGAGAGAGAGGAAGTGAATATGTAAAACTGACCGCTAGACGAAAACAACTATTATAGCAGCAGCAGACACAGCAGTAAGTAAAAATATCTGTAATAAGCAAAACAAACTGTTGACATATATCCATCATCAATTTGACAAAAGAACAATAGCAGAGACCTGCAATTACATGCTCATCAATATTTCACCCTCTTGGTGTAAAATAGCATAACGGGTAGTATATATCATTTTTAGACTCCTGGTGTAAAATACCATAAGGGTAGTACATACCATTTTCAGACCCCTGGTGTAAAATGCTATAACGGGAAGCAAATTAAATAACCAACCTGCATGCATTTGCACATTCCAAGTGAAAAAGTGACAATTTGTTATACCGATTTGTAATAATTGCAACAACAAAAAGTGGTGTAAAATGCCAAGTCCGTTTTGACATGCAAATAACCAGACAATAGCACCACACTACGCACTAAAAATATGGTTCACTTTAATTCTAGGCCAGTTGCCGACCGACCCCACTGTAGAAAGTGCATATTTCTCTAAAGTGAACAGAAAGAATATATGTTCTTTGTTTTTGTTATCTGTTGTTGTTCCTGTAGTTTTTAAATGAATTAAAAGCAATAATAAAGTGCTTAGAAATGAGCCCTGTTCCCTTAGCGTTGCGACATCTGTTAATTTAGCCAAAAATTGCTTGGTCAAAAGTTCTAAAGTGCCGTTAGAACCATTATCTTCAGATCCACTCTGTCGTGCATTTCTTGTGTCCCTCTCCCCCGAGAATACGGACATTTCGATACTCTTTTTGGCATGATCTGAAACGAGTGGCAAATGGTTTAACGATGCTACTCCAGTAAGACAGGATAATGTTTGTACATTATTATTTATTATTATTTATTTATTATGATTAGAATTATGTTA